>PVHY01005748.1:0-80390 GCA_004024945.1 Uropsilus gracilis | reverse complement strand
GGGGGGGGTGAATCCCGGTAAAATAAATTAATTAATTAATTAATTTAAAAAAATATGTATAACAAAGTAAAAAAAAAAATAAAAAAAAAGAGCATGGGGACTGCCAAGTTACTCACCCCCCAACCTCATAGAAGAGGGTTAACATGGGTGCCACAAACTCAAGCCGAGCCTGTCTCACACCAACATTTGGATCCCCCCAAGTCTCTTCCGCCCTGCACACTCAATCACTAGAATGCAGATCTGTGTCTATTCATAAGCCAATAAAGGCAGGCAGGAACAGATGTGGCATCGTAGCATCTGCGCCTTCCCTGATTGGCAGGCGTCTGCAGCTGCTGGCGAACCTAGGCCAGCGGCTACACCAACTCAGCAACCATACAGCATCCACTGAGCCCCTCTGCTGTCGACCTGGCGGTTAAGGGGCACGCAGGGGCCAGCCAGGACCCCTGAACCTGACCGGTGCACAGCAATAGTGGATCCATTCTTGATCCAGGAATAGCGGAGGGGGAGGGAAGAAGGAGGATGACACCTTTGCTGCTTCACCCTCACTCCACCTAGCTCACAGGAGGACTAATAGCATAACCGTGCATACAGCAACATAGAGGGGATGAGGGGCCAGAAAAGAGCCATCACAAACACGTGTGTGGGAGTCAGAACAAGGATCATTCAGAAAGATAGTAGACACTGGAATGGAGAAACAGCTGTGGTAAAGACCTATCAGACCTTCATCTATGGCTTCACCGGAAGCTGATGAATCAAAACCTCACATGGAACTTGGCACCCAAGGAAACACAGCTCCCCCTCCCCCCAAACCTTGGGAGAGGAGGCCTGCAGAGTCAGGGCATTGGTTTCACAGCAAATTTGCAAATGGACGGAGAGGAGATGACTTGCAAGGTCCATCAGTGGACATCTGCCCTCATCGAGAAACCTCCTCACTGGCAATTGCTGGGGAAAAGGATTCCCAAGGCCAGAGATCAGAGAAATGAGGTGCAGAGATAGCGAAATGGTAAGGAGATTGTACTGGAGCCAGCAACTAGAAGACACCAATAGACCCCCAAATGAACACGGACTGGCTGCCCAAAACAAAACTAAGGACTACATACCATCAAGCACAATGTGCCATGGCCCTGGAACACAGTCCCTCACCTGACAAATGGACACAGCCATAGAAAAAGAGACCAAAGGGCCAATGAACCCAACATAAACCAAACAGAACAATGAGAGTGGAAACTGAGTAAACACAAGGGGGTGGGGGTTGGAGGAGGGAAGGCATGCCAGTAACCATTTACCTTATTTACTTATGTAAGAATTTGTAAGAATTTAGAAATAAAATTTAAAAATAAAAAATAGGCAGGCAGGAACAAAGGGAGGGAGAGATGAAGGGAGAGTGGGAGGGAGTGAGAATGGGAAGGGAAGGGGGAGGGGAGTGGGAGAGGAGAAGAGGGAAGGAAGGAAGGAAGGAAGGAAGGAAGGAAGGAAGGAAGGAAGGAAGGAAGGAAGGAAGGAAGGAAGGAAGGAAGGAAGGAAGGAAGGAAGAAAGGAAGGAAGCAAGGAAGCAAGGAAGCAAGGAAGCAAGGGAGGGAGGGAGGGAGAAGGATGGATGTATGTTAAAAACAGTAATAAAGGGAGACCTCGAGCAGCAAAATGGCAGGCAGAAAATAGAACCCATTTGAATACATGACCCAGAAAGAATATGACATCCCAAATGGTTCCATTGCTCTAGAATCCGAATATAGGAAAAAGGAAAATTATATTTGCCTATAAAATAAAAAGTTCAGAATTGTTTAAAGTCCTTAAGAAGTATAAAATTGAAGATAACTAAGAAAGGCAATTCAAAGAAATGCAAGAGAACTCAGAAAAGTTAATCAAAGATGTCTATACATGAAATTACAGAATAGCTCAAATGGATCAAATCAAAAACCTCTAAGCAAGCAATGCAAACCCACATGGAAGAAGAAATCAACATGCAGAAAAAATGAAATGGTGATTCAAGAAATATTTGACACTATAAAGAAAGCCAAAATGAAAGTAACGGGTATCCCAGAAAAGGAAAGGGAGCAGGGGGTAGATGAAGAGAGCATAGAATCAGGGCTGAATTATTGCTTGTAATAGTGAGTATCTATTGTGTATTTAGAATGTCTCAGACAATATTCTACCATTTAGATTATTCACAGCATCACATTCTTCTAGTTACCTCTGAATAAGCATGAACAACAATCTCAAATCAAGCCTTGTATGCACAACCTGAGGAAAGGTGTTTTCTGTTCTAATTAATTTAAAATAGGTAGGAAAAAAAAAAGCAAAACAAAAAGCAATGCTGCCTGATTGATGAGAACCCCCCACATGGATCCAAAAACTAAGCAAAGATAATGGAATGTAAAGTCTAAGAATGAGAAATAGATACAGATGATATTTTTTGAGCTTCTAAATCAGAACATTGTTGGCCTTTGCCATTATACAAGCCAAAGGATTGCATTTTCATAGCTGAGTTGAACCTTCCCTTTATGTAAAAAAAAAAAAAAATAAAAGTCATAGAAGTTAAAAAAAAAAAGAAAAAGGCAAAACATGGGATAGTTTGTCAAATTTTGAGATTTTTTTTTATTAGAAAATGTCTCAACTCAACCCTTAAAGTAATCGAGAGGTTATTCTAGGAGCTATTATCTAAAAGGTAATATTATTTTTATGACCATGATTTTACATTGAATCTTTCTCCATACATACATTCATGTGGTTTTAGAGTTAGAACTACAGTTGAATTTATGTAATAGAAATTTTTTAAACAGTCAAATAGGTATGAATGTAGAAATTATTTCCTTTAAGTATGGAGTTTAAATAATAAAATTATTATGGTATTAAAGACTAACCACTTCACAGAAATATTGCTCAGATGATTTTAGAAACCTGTGTTCTTTAAGTTCATTCTTTTCTGAAATTTTAAAAAATTACTAAAAGTTTTTGATTAATTATAAATATCATATGGGTAAGCCAAATGTTTTTGAAATTAATATTTTCTCCAATTTAAGTAGTTTTAATAGCAAATATGACCATATCAACTTGAATTTATGTCAAAAAACAAAAAGGTTACCTTTGACAAACAGGCAAATATTCTCATGGGATAATTTGTTTTATATCACTTAAAGTAGGATGTTAAAAGTCTATGTTTTACATAGAAATCATCCAATAACTCAGTATGCCATCTCTATTAATGTAACTTGCAGAGAAACTAGTAACTCTGGAGAAACAGTATGCTGCATCATAGTTCTGTCACACACAGACACATGCAGATACACACACACACACACACAAAGTCTAAATGTAGTACATTTAGAGTATAAAAGGGTGATATTTTAAGCAAAGGATATTACATATGATGAAAAATAATGAAGAAGTCTAATAATTTAAGACCCTTGAATATATAGACTCATGATAATAATATGTATTCAAATTATATTATGGCATCATATGTCACTCAAAATGCCAGCAAGTCTGTCAAAACCTAAAGTGAATGTTTAATAATAATCATATGCTTCTGATTTTGTGTACTATGTAAGCATTTAGCATAGTGGATCAGTGTGTGTGTGTGTGTGTGTGTGTGTGTGTGTGTGTAATGTGTTCTGTCTAAAAACAAAAATATTGAGTATGTTACTTTATATGTAATTCACAAAACGTTTTAATTCTAATGTGTTTGAAAGTTTATATCATGCTGTGAGGGCAATGATATGAATTAGAAATACATTAAGGAGTCAGATTTGTAAGGTTTTTTACTTTGAGTACATTCAAAATTTGCTTCCTATTTAGAAGTTCTGGTAGATCCATGATTAAGATTGTAATTTTAAAATGAGGAAGCATGACAACCACAGTAGCTATGGGATAGTGGGCAAATTACCCATATGTCTGTGTTTTTCTTTCTTCATCCATAAAATGAATATAATCTACTTTATAGTAACAGTCAACAGTTACTAAAGGTACGCGTGGGGACCCCTTGATTCTTTAAGCACTAATGGAGTTAATTCATGTAAAGTACAGAGCCTTTAATAATAGCTATTAGTACTATTGGTGAATTGGAAGTAATAACCTTTTACTTCAGATAGGTTAGTGGATAGAGATATTATGAGAATGAAAAAAAGAAATTCTATGTAATAACTTTGGCATGTAATAGGCTCTTAGTAAATATTAGTCTTTACCATTATTATTGAAGCAAGTCTTTCCATAGGCAATCTAGACATTCAAGAATTTCCATCTAGTAGAATATTTTTAGTGACTTCCTGAAATAGACTTTTATGAGTAAAATGTCATCATATTTAAACACAAATATAAATTTTGGGGAAAGCACTTTGACTAACAGATTTTTAAAAAGATCAAAACCTAAACTTGAGTATTAAAAAAAGAACTATATCATCTCTCCTCAGTGCATAATGAACAATAAAATTATGTTTTATTTCTGGGTGCATGGCAAAACTAGTTTTATAAATAATTTTACAGTCATTATAAATATTTATAGCTTATTTTTTTAATCAAAGCTGGTGTCAAAGTCACAACTGACATAACCTGATTTTTGACATTTCATGTTTCAGCAATTTAAGGTTTCCAATGATATGTGCAAAACTTGAATTAAAAAAAAAAAACTTATAAGCTTTGTGACATTATAATTTTTATGATGCAGTAGTGTTGACCTTTGGAGAATATAAAAAATTCAAAGATAACATGATCTTTATCTTCCCAGCATGGCACACTGCTATGTTCTCATTTCAACTTATAGTCACTGATAATGAGGTATGTTTGATCTTCTATGCTTGTCTTTTGGTGTCTCATAATTAGAAAATTATTTGATAATAATTTTGAATTTAGAAAATCTACATGTAAAATAACTGTACTCCCATATGCAAAAACTATCTTTTTCTTAACTAAATATAACATATCATCGATCATTGTCTAGTTTTGAGGCAGTCATTAGTTCAATTTGTTAATAATAACAATATGTGTTTTAACTTATTTGATAGAGAAGTCATTCTTTGCTTTTACCAATCTTATCTCAAATGTTAACATCTATCCCAAAATATCAGAACTAATCTCAAAGCTACAACATCATGAGTATTATATCAGAAAGCTTGTAAGTTGTGCTTTTTAATTCATTTTGCATATATATTGCTATAGACATTAAATTGCTGAAACATGAATGTCAAGTAATTTTAAAATTAGATGTTAGAGGACCCTATGGTTTTACCTTTTTCAGATTGTCATGCAAATATAATCTTAGAGCATTTATTCTTTTGCGTTTGTTTTCTGTCACTTATAGTGTAATGATCCTGAGATTTATCCATCTTGCTAAATGTATCAACAAGTACATTATTTTTACTGCTGGATAGTATCTCTATTTGAATGTACCACAATATTTTTTATCATTTTCCTGCTAATGAACATGGGGATTAATTCCAGTTTTTGTCTCTTATATTTTTGTCTCTTGAGCAAATAGTAGGTATGATATTATTAGGTCATGTGTTACTACTATATTTTTATAATTTTAAATTTTTAAGCCAGAAACTTTATGAGGTTGAATCTCTGTAATAACAATTTTGCAGATTTTTCATTCATTTCTAGAATTTTGTTATGTTGACAATACTCAAAAATAATTTTCCCTATTATCTCAAATATTCTTATTTTCACTAGTCTCCAAAACAAGAATATAACTTATTTTTTTCAGAAGAACCACTCTTACATTAATTCACATATAGCTCTGTGTGGCAGTTTATTCAAATATACTGGCATATTATGAACAAACACAGCTTTCCAGTGCTATTCTTGACTAACAGAAAATATTGTACTGTTGTATGAAATAGTTGGTATTTTAAATTAGAATATTGCGAGAAACATTTAATAGGATGGCATAATTTCTTCCCTTTTTTTTTTTTTTTTTGCTATCTATCAACTTTGGTAGGAAAAAACACTAACCCTTTTCTCTTCAATATAGAACATTGATCTTTACTTTGGAGTCATTCTTTATTCTTTTTGTCAGAGAATTGAACGCTAGTCCAAAACTAATCATTATGAATCATTTCTTTTAGAAGCACCAAGTTGAAATGAATTTTGAGATGTATTTAATTCTTAAATGGCTTTAATCTAATACTTGTAGACTTACATAGCTTGGAAAAATACTAAGACATCGTGAAATCAAATATTTCCTTTATCACAGAACTTCAGCTACTTTTTGGTGGATTTTGAATATCTTTCTCTGAATACCTTATAACAAATACATATTTTTTGCTTATGCTGCAAATAATTTTTCCCTTCTTAGATCCCTGATAAATTGATTACTGCCTATGAAGTTTAAATTTACCTGCTTGTGGAAGTGAGGAGTCTTTTTGTTTTGTTGTGCTTGCTTTCTTTCCTCTGCAAATCTGGAGAGGTTCTGTGCTAAGTGATGTGTGTGTGGTGCCATTGGTGCTGGTGGGGAGATGGTAAAGGGGTGGGGTGTCATGTTAGTGAGGATAATGGTGAGGATAATATTGAGAATGGTGATGAGGTTGATGGTAGTTATAAACAGCAGTGCCTGAGGACAGAGAGGTTTAGGTCAGTGTTCTCAAATTGATAAAATGTTGCGGTCTCTCACTGTATGTAATCATGAGAACATAACAGAATTCTAATGATTTTTATTTCTTTACTTGTATTTCAGAAGTCTGAGGCAGGAGTAAATGACTGACTAATAATAATTAGTGTCTTGACAGTCTAAACAGTTTAACTTCCCCAAAATGTTCCAGATTCTGGCAGAACATTTTATTCAAAAGATACCATAGTTATTATAAAATACACACAGAAGTGAAAATGTATTAAAGGTTAAGTCAACATGGAGGAAAAACTTATGTTCACTGCAGGGAATTTAGAGAAAAATAAACATCATTAAAAGGTGAATGATGCCTTACAAAGGAAAGGTTAACATAATCAGATTTTGCTCATTAAAGCCTATAAGGGAAACGAAGAGAAAGACAACTTTCAATTTTTAAATGCCCTTTTTGTGTCCACTGATGAGACTGAACTTATGTTCAACTTACATGATGTGCTTCTTTAAAATATATGATTTAGAAATGTATTAGATCTTATCGCCAGCAAAACATGTTGCCAAATGACATTTAATGTGTTTTCTAGATCTCAAGAAATGTATATGAACTAGATTTGCTTATGCCAAAACTTGTTATAACTACTGAGAAACCATATAGTAAAAATAAGGTTTCAAACACTGAATTGAAATATTACACTTGAATTTAGTAGCAACTATACTTTTCCCTTGTCATTTATTATCTGAAAATGAGACAAATGTTCATAGAAATTGGGATCGATGCCTAAGAGGTATCCTGGTTTCACATTCTGGAGAATCTTTTTCCATTTGCATTGAATGTCATCGAATACACTCATAGTTCCCATGTCAATTATGCTTTGACTCTGAATGTAGCAGAAATATTTTCCTGCTGATGAATGCTGCTTCAAGGCAATATTTAGTTTCAAGTTCTCAGTTTGTTATTAAAGGAAACAATTTATCTCTAGGACAAAAATAAAGATTTTAGGCAAAATTTATTGCCATGAAACTTATGGGAAGACTATTTGATTTATGCCTGTCAATGAGCATGCTGAGAATTAATATTTATCTGTTCAAACACTGAATTTCAACTGAAAATTGAATATATGTATATACTATATATACATACATACATATACATATACATATATATATATATATATATATATATATATATATATATATATATATGATTTGGTTCTAGTATTGGGTTAAAACTTCAAGAATTAAAAAAAAATGTCCTTGCACTTTTTCCTCATTTCCAACAAATAAAAGTGCCATGGAATAAAAATAACTAGAAAGTTATGTTAGCCTATGCAACATTGAGGTTGTTCAATAAAATTTATATTGAATTTAAGTGTTATTTTCTAACTCCTTCATGTTTTCCTCAATTAAAAATGGCTTTACCAACTTATGAGAACATACGTTCTATTTTAGAATGGATGAAATCTTATTTCTCATAGGACTGTGCTGTGCAATGAAGATAAATCCACAAGTGAATGCAGCATACTCTCAGGTTATGTAGAGTTCTGCAAGATACATTTGCAAGTTGAATTTAAAATGGCCTGTTCCAGCTAAGTTCAGATCTTCAGTACAGAGACAAATAGTTTATTTTATAACTGAAAGAGGAATCTCTCTAGTTAGCTAGCTAGCTAGCTAGTTATATATCTATCAGAATAGAAAAGTTCATCTGTTTTTAATCAGACTTAAGAAAAAATAACTTACTAATTTAATTTTGTCTGCCATTGGAAAATCACTTTTAATATACAGTGACAACATATTTGCAGTCCTGTAATACTGGGTTTCATTCACTTTCCAGGTTTTTTATCATATCTTCCTTTCACTTTCTCATAGTTTTTCAGATATTTCTTTTTTAAATTATCTATATTAAAGTAGCATTGCCTCCCAGTATTTGTTTTAGCAGTTAGCTCTGGAGTGCTACAGATGTTCGCTACCATGTCACGACCACCACTAGAACCCCCACAATCCTCCACCATAGTCCTTTGGGTACTCCCTCTTTGCTTCCCTCCCTTTCCCAGTCCTGATAGCCTCAATTTGCAGTCAGATTAAAGGTTTGTTTTATTCTGATTTTGTCTGTGCCTTTGTTTTGTATTTTATATTCCACATGAACGAAATCCTCCTCTATTTGTCTATCTCTTTAATTCTTATTATTTCCTAAAGTCCAGTGTTTTCCCTCCATAAACTACACTTTTTTTTTCTATTTTCTTTCCTTTGCTTAGTTGACGTTTCCATTCTATATCTTTCCTACTTCATGTCTTTTTACTTTTTGAGAACATATTCCAGGTATGGGCAAACTTCTGCAAAGGACAGATAATATTCTCAAATTTGTGGTCTGTAGTTTTTCTTACAACTGCTCACTTTTGCTAGACAAATCTACATTAAAATATATTTATATTTATTCTTTAATATACAATTTTGGAGTCATTTGTTATAGTAGGTAGCATTTTGCCAATTAATATAACATATATACACCTAACTCTATTTTGCAGGGGTCTAACACTTTGTCTTTGAAAAGGGGAAGTCTATAATTCTCAATTAAAAGCAGTTGTTAAGCTGATTAACAAACATTGAGTGTTCATATTTCTTGCAGGGGGATCTTGATGAAAGCTAAATATCAAAACCAAAAAGATTAAGATAACTCATGGATGACAAAGTGATGGAAGAACATAGTGGGTATACAATTATGTAAAATATGTGTGTGTGCTATCAATTAAAAAGTAAAATAAAATTTAAAAAAGAATACTGTTGGGGAAAACAAATAAAACAAAGCCAAACAAACAGTTTAAACCCCATCTCCTTGGTGCTCTCCTCCTGCCAGACTGGCCTTATCTTTCTGCTTATAGAACCTCAGCACCAGGGTACTATAACCACTGATAGGGGTGCTTTGGTGAAATTGGGGGGTATGGCCCCAGCATTGTAATGGTGCATTGGAATAACAGCCATTGTGCCCAAGTGGATGGAGACTTAGAATAGGGAAGCCAAACCTTCTTGTGATAGGGTCAGTATGAGGGGATTTGAGGAGGAGCATACATGGAGAGAGAAGGGTGGAGAAGGAAGTGAGCAGAGACTTTAGGTCTTGCAGTTGCCACTGCCATGTGTGGCAGCAGGGCAGAGAAGGAAGCTCACAATGTGGCTCTCTTCAGCTGATGAGAGCCACGTTGTAGACTTCCTTCCCCAGCAAGGGCTGGTGAGTTGCCCAGGGAAGTATGTTGGAGAAACTTGTGACTTGTGTGAGTTGACTTGGGGCATGGTACTTGAAAATTTGCTTTAACTTTGAAACTGAAGTTTGAGAATTGTCTGCAGACCTGAAGAGAACTTTTTGTGTGGCTGTTTTTGGTTGTTGTATTGAGTGAGTCTTTAGAGTTGTAGCTGAAAGAATGCCAGAATTGTGCCTTTTGGAGAAGAATTGAGGACTCCCAGCTTATTCCTTGGATTTGAATCCTTGGCTTTTGAAGAAGGAGCAACAATGCCACCTTGATTTCTACATTTGGCTTGAAATGATGAGAGCTGTATCTTTGAAGAAGGAGTGACAGCAGCATTTTGGTTCTTTCATCTGATTGAAGGTGGGACGGGTACCATTTTGTGTACACACATGGCTGAATGAGCCATATGCAGTTTTTAGAAGAGAGACTAAACTGGTCGGTAAGATTACCAAGGGGGTTTCTTGCACCCACAGTGACTCTTGTCTGTTTTGTCTTTTTGATGAGTAAATCTGTTTTTGCCTCTTCTTAAGGTTAGTATGGTCTTGCTACTACTTGTGCTGGCTGGGACAAACCTAAAGGGTAGCTGTGATGAAAAGGCCAGCTGCTCCCCTTTGTAAGTTTTGTTAAGTGTAGTACCCCATTTTGCTTGTTTTCTTGCCCAATATCAGCACCAATTTCCAACATGGGCTGGGTGAGGTCATAAACAACAGGTAAATGGATGAGTATGAGTATGGCTGTATTAAACAAAACTTCAATTACAAAAACAGGTAGTAAGCTTAATTTTAGTCTGAGGGAGATAGTTTATAAATCTAAACTCATCTAACATAAATCTAAACTCATCTCTTTTAATATTTCCCAACAAATCAGGATCATTCCTGACCTGTTCCTGTTGAAAGAGGAAGCTTATAAAAAATATGCCATTTTAAGTGGCTTATTTTCCATTGTTGTTTCCCCTTTATTTGAATTCACAGCTTTTATAATTCCAAATCCAGTTGTGAGGACTCCCACAGCATACATTTCAGGTCTCCCTCTCCTCTTCTATTGAATTATACACAATTCCATACCTAGTTTCTCTCTTTATTTCATAGACACCTAATTCTCTTCTGTTATTACTTACAAGTTTTCCTTTGCATTTAATTATCCCTTTCTGCTGCACAATTTAAAATGAAATATGTGGTTTTTGGTTTAATTGAGTAAAATGGATCTCTTGGATCTTGTGCCAGATGAGTTTTCAATGCTCACATCACGAGGGTACAAGACACATTCTGAGTCACATAAAAATATTAAGAAAAATACATTGGTGGAAATTTATAGTAATCAAAGATCAGCAGGGCAAGTTATGAGTATTGCTGATTATCTCACCGTGTCAAACAGGGTTTTGCTGGGGACAGGGACCAGCAGTGTTTATATTCCAGGGAAAATGCTTTTCTGCTTGGAATTCTACACTCTTTCAATTTGTGTATCAGTATGATTTTTTATCAAATCTGAAAACCTTTCAAATCTTACAGCCTCATTTTGCAGGGGAGCGGGGGGTGTTGGGCTTTTTTTGCACCCTCATCTCTTACTTGGACTCTTCCCCTAGGCCCATAAGAGAGATGGTCTTTCACAAAGCCTTGATTCTCTGTCCACTGTCTGTAATCTTTTTCTGCTAATCAGATCGAATTATTACTAAAATCTACATTCATAGATTGAATTCACTGATATCTTACTCTTTTACCTATAATCTGCTGATAAAGTGATTTACTCACCTTTCATTTTAATTATTTTACATGTCAATTCTAGAGTTTCCACTTTTTTCTTTTTATATTTCCCATTTCTTGGAGAGATTCCAATATCTGTTAAATCATTAAAGCAATGTTTTCATTTAGCTATTGCTTTTAGTTACTTGAATGTCTTTTATTCCCAATTTTAGTTTACTTGAAGTGTTTGTCAAGTTCAGTTTCTGGGGTTTGTAACTATTAACTGAGTTATTATTATTATTTGTGGGTGATAAATTCCTATTATATTAACTTAATATTTCTTTATGTCTAGTAAATTTTGTGTTATGGTATTGTTAATATGTTCAGAGAACTTTAATTCTGTTCTTTTCTTGTAAAGATTATTAATTTGTTCTCAGACAGGATAATCATTCTGTGTATATAGGCATAGGTTGATCATTTGATAGGGTAGATTCTTGAAATACTAAGGTGTTTCCTATGTTTTATAAATTAACTAAACTAACAGTGAAATTCTTTCTCTCAGGATCTTGTCAGGGCATAGTTTTATTTTTTTTATTTTTATTATTATTGTTATTTTTTGAGACTAGGTCTCGCTATTTTTGCCCGTGGAACCCCAGGCTCTCGTTGCCCGGGGTACCACAGACTCAAGCAATCCCCAGCCTCAATTTCCCAGGTAGCTGGGATTATGGGCACGCACCACCACGCCCAGCTATTTTTTTGGAACTAGGTCTCGCTACAGGCCCCAGGCGGGACTCGAACCACGATCCCTAGCCCCGGCCGCTTCATAGGCTGAAGCTTACAGGCACGAGCCACCGTGCCCGACCTCCATAATTTTATTTTATTGTACTGTATTTCTTCAATTGTTGACATAACATTGAATTATAACTAAAGTTTCAGGTATGAATCAGTGAAAATCAACATATGAATATGCTAAATTAATTTCACTTCTAAATATTGAGATTTAGATTTGGTCAGGGATGAACTGACCAGAGTTAGTAGTTCTTACTCTCACAGTGAGACCTCTCCAGTGTTCTGATTGGATGAAATTGCTAAGGGTGTTGCTAAGATGGTGTAACCAAATCCTTTCCACTCTCAGTGTTGTGTTTCCAGGATCCTCCACCATTGCTGAAATCTTATATCTGTTCTCTCTAAAATAGGTAGCAGCTGTTTTCTCAGTCTTTTCTATTAAATCTTTTGATAAGCATAGCCTAGATCTCTGCTCAGTGTTTCAAGAGAAATTCTACTCGTATTTCTGCTGTCTTTCCTGAGAAGCTTCCACTTCTTTACTGCACTTCCAGTAGTTTGAACTTCCTTCAACTTTGGTTGCTGTCTTAACTCAACAGCACCACTGTGCTCTAACTGGACTACTTATCACAGTTGCTCTCTCTAAGCACACAAAAAAAATCTCATAGCTCCTTGTCTTTCTGCACCAACACTCTATGCTGCTTGATGTCAAATGCCTGAAACAATTCGGTGGTGGTTTGCTGTGGGAGGATGTTTTGCAGCCATCTCCTTATGGGTAACTTCATCATCAGTTCTAGCAGCTGAAGAATGTCAGAGCCCTTGAAATTATCTTCATAGTATTTTTAATAATGAATAAGGGAAAAACAGACACTAAAGAAACAACCACTTGAGTTTTTCTCTGTTGGTTTGCATTCTCCTAGCACTGGTCTTCTCCATGCTCTCCTCCTGTGCTCTTCTGGTGTTCTCTCCCAGGGTGACACTGCCCTTTTATCCCCTCTTTCCTAGATTCACACATTCACACACTCACTGGGCCAGGCATGTATAGTCATTGGGAGGATGCAATATAATAGGTATTGGTCATAGAGGCTAATGGCAGAAAAAGCCTGACTAACTCAATTGCCCTACAGATGATTAATGATCATATTAAATACAATTTAAATTGTGGTAACTAGAGATAGACGTGACTTCTGCATTTTTTAAAATTATGTAAATGAATCATTAAATATATACTAGGTGTCAATTAAGCTCTATTCATATTAATGTAAGTACCTATTGCCTTTTTGGGAGATAGGAATATCCTATTATAGAATAGGATGTTCTAGGATATATAGGATATAGAATGCAATATTATTTTGTTGATACACTTTGAGAATTTTTAATTAGACTTTTATCAGTTATTCTGTCTGAAAAAATGTATATTTTTCACAGTGCTTATGTACACATATGACTATATACATATATAGCCATAGATGTGTGTATATATATTTATGTGTCTGTATATAGGTGAGTGAAATTTCTTGATTGCATGTTCTGTGTTTACCAATTTTGTACGGTGGCAGTAATCCATTGTCCTACGTTGTTATGGTAATTTATGTTCTCATGAGGTGAATGTTAAAGTTCTTATTTTTTCATATTCTTGCCAATACTTGGTGTTTTTTTAACTTTTAATTCAAGGTTATTTGATGGACTTTTTATACTTAAAATCAATATTTTAATAATTTCGTAGAATTAGATTAAATACTTAGTAACCTATAAAATAAAACAGGTGCTAAAATGTACATGAGGGATTGTGTTATTTTAAAAAGTCTTTATATTTAAATAAAAATGTTCTTGATTATTTGTGAATCAGGATACATATTTTTAAAAAACATTAATGCAATAACAATTTAATTCAATAACAATAACAATTATTTTCATCTGACAGTTCTCATGATGTTCATAATAGATTATCTGTGCAGTTTTCTGCTCATGTTGAGAGACTGATTTGTGTGACCTAAAGCAACTGTATATAATATGTTCACCTTCTTGACCAGTTCTTTCCACATCTGTTTGTTGCCTTTGAGAAAGACACATTAACAACTTGCCCTGAGCAGCAGATTTTGCCAGAATTTGCTGCCAATTGGGTATTAAATGGAATTGGGAACACATGTTTTGTTTTAAAAATCCCTAACAATTTGGACTGGTTGCTTTGAACTGGACTAATTGACACTCAATCATTGTCATGCTGCCTTGCCTGTGTGTGATAATCATTTGGGGGACAATGGTTTGCAAGTTGCACTTCATGACTTTGGAGCTGAATGGCAGTATCAAAGTAAGTGCTGCCATCTGACCCATTTCACAATGGAATAGGAAATGCAGCTCTTATTGAAAATCTCCTAACTGTACTAATTTATATTCATCTGATAACCCATTGAGGGGGAAATGGGAATGAGTTGGCAGGTGGCCTTTTAGATATAAAGGGCACATGGCAAACTGGTTGTTTGTTGCTTATCCACACTGGAATACTAAAGTTATCACCGAATATGCATATTCCTAGAATTTCAGCTTTTATTCTGATCAGCTCTCTATTCATAATCTAAAAATTATAGTTTAGAAATCTTCTTACATAAGTGAAACTCATTTGTATGTATTTAATACATTTATGAACATAACATATGGTTTATTCTTAACAGCTCATGTCAGAATTAGATCTGAGATTAGTGTATTATCATTTATGCAATTTTAATGCATAAAAATTTCTGTGTTTTTTTTTTTTTTCAGCTTAATGAATGAAAACCAAGCCATTTGTTTTCTTTAGGCACTGGCTCTAGCATTTTCTTAATGCAGGCACAAAATGATAGGAAGGCATTTTTAAATTATGATTTTTTTTAATTATATAATCTTTGTGAAGTCACAGTAGATAATATGATATATGATTGGAATGGAGGCCCTCACTCTTCAGATAGACCTTAGCACATCAAGCCCTCCTCTTGGATGGTACCAACAGTCCTCCAGTGAGACCCAACCTCACCCTTCCCCGATTCCCTATACATTTTGCTTCCATACCTCTCACCCTCCCCTCTCAAATAACCTCAATACTGCAGTTCTTTCTAGAGTTTAATTACTTCAGTTTCGTCTGTTCCTTGTTTTATTTCCTGTATTCCACATCTGAGTGAAATCATCTGGTATTTGTCTTTCTCCTCACTTTGTTTAGCATCATCCATTCCATTCATGTCACAAATGGCAAGTTTTTGAATTATGAACTTGAAAATATTTCAATGACATATCTAGGTCAAAGTGAGAAAATATTATTTGTATCTTCAAATCATAGTAACCAAGTTTCTTTTATTATATGTATAAATAGGACACACACAAATACACACGCACATATAATCACTCAAATTCAAATGAAAGTAGGTCTGTATTTTATTGCCTTAGTCTTAAAGATTTTTATTTTATTATAGTCAAAGCTTGAAAGTTTCTTTTGTTTTGTGCTTTGCATTGTACTCATAGAATGCAAACAATCCGTATTACTCTTCAAGGTGTATTTTCTTTGATTTTTATGTTAGTTGAGAAATAATTCTTCTAGTTGATTAGCTTTTTTTAAAATGGATTTAACCAAATTCCATTTTTACAGTAATGGTTGAAATGTCAACATTTTAATATGTTAAATGCAAGTTTTTTCATCTACTTCTAATACATAGTTAAGAATATAATTGCTCCGTTAAAAACACAATATGACATTGTATTGGCCACTGCGCAGAATTGTATTAGTGGTAGTGCCAATTTATCAAGATTAATAATTAATGTGTAAATAGGAAGAGAATAAAAAATTAGCCTTCACTAAGTATAAAATGATCTAGTTTAATAGGGACATATCAAGTAGCAAAATAAAGTAGTAGATTTTTAAGATATAGAAACAACAGCAATTGTTTAAATTGTGCTACATCCTTGAAAATTTGCTAATGAACTAGCATACTTACTGAAAAAATTCTGGATTGGCCACTGTGCCAGACAACCAACTTTTATAAATAAAATTAGACTAAATTTTATGCTTAATTCTTTGACAGAAAATTCCTGGATTAAAAAATAGTATATGCTTATTTGTTGTGGTGCTATAAGGAAACTTTATGCAACACGAATTTCATGCAGTAAAATTATTTTGAACTTACTAACCATTATCTTTTAATTTTACTATTACCACATTGTTCAATTTACTAAGTGGTATTGTGTGTGATCTGTAAAAATAGTCATAAAGAAAAATCATAAAGACTTCAGGTAATAGATACTCAACTCATATTTACTGAAAATTGTATAGGAATGAAGATATAACCTTCTATAACCACATCAGGTATTTAATAATTTAACTTTGGTAATAATCATAGAGAGTCATGATTCTTTTTTCTTCTGGAATCTGAATTTGATATTAACTTTGCCAATTGTCCTAATTACTGTGGCTATTCATACTTCATGTATATGAAATACTGAAATTTCTGTACTTTTGTTTGTAAGACAATTTCCTATTGAAACTGATATTAAAACTATAAAATATAGAAGTATATTTTGTGTGGTATTATTTAGATACACTAATTGCTTGCAAATATACTGAAGAGAAAGCATAATAACTGAGCAAATAAAGTTACTAACTATATATATATTTTTATGAACAGATGTGAATTTTTATTTTATTTATTTATTTTTTAGAGACAAGATCTCTCTATGTTGTGCAGGGGTTGTCTCAAACCCACGAATTCAAGTGATCCCTAGCCTCCTAGATATCTGAGATTACAGGTACATGCCACCACACTCAGCTGAACTTTTTAATAAATAATATTCAGTTATTCAAATGAGATTATTTATTCTTTTTAATCTGAAAAATTTAGGTGCCCCTCAAGTTTTACTTACACTTTATTGTGTATGTGATTGCCATCTTAGTAACAGGCATATACTTTGCACAAGAAAACAAGAAGGGGTAAAAGAAAAGTTGAAAGTAGACAAAGAAAATAGAATGTTGGACATGAAGATTGTCATTTGCAAAAACTACTAGCTCTATGATCTTTAATTTTCATAAATCTTTAATTTTTCTGTAAGTTTATTTCCTAAAGTATATGATAATTACTGAGTAGCTTGAAATGAAATATGCTGTTTATGCAAACCAGTTAAAAATGGGCAGGGACTTAAAAAAACACTCCTCCAAAGACGAAATGCAAAAGAACAAAAAATATATGAAATAATCAATGGTGAATATTACAATTGAGAAGGGACACGTGTAAAAAAACATTTCACCATAATGGAAAAGAGTGTTGTTACCTGATTGAATAATAGAAGTAAAAGATATTATCCTAGATTCTTAAAGTAATATTGAAGCTATTAATAATCATAGTGAAGCAAAGAGAAAGGTGCTTTTTAGTGAAGATAATGATTTTAATTTTTGAAATTTTAAGTTAATGAAGGTTGAAGAAGCTTGTGTTGATTTTATATCTATATTATTATTCTTAAAATGTATGACACCTGTTCTTCAAAAATATGAAAGAATTGATTTTTTTTCAAAACACTTAAAAATAGATCAGTCAAAATATTATCAACTAAAAAAGTAAAGAGATGTGAAACACTTGACTTGATTAATTATAGGAAGAGACAAAATTACAAATGGAATATATTTCTTTTATTCCTTAATAATTAAATAAATTTAGTTCTAAAGTAGTATAGTCTATAAATGAATGTAAAATCTAAAATATACTCTGGATTTTAAAAGTTTATCTTCAAACATTGGTTATCCAAATATCTACTTAGAGAAGAATTGACCATATGGTCATTATGCAAGTTGCATAATGCAAGTCTTGTTTTAAATAAACAATTTTATAATTAATATCTTACTTTCTATAAATGCAATATATAAATTGCCCATCTATTAAAAATACAAAGCTAGCATCAACATCAAATTACTACCTAGTAATGACATTTCTTTTCAGACGGCAAACTGATATATAACGAGTAAATCTCATGTGTGATTTAAATTACTATAAGAGTAAGTTAACTGAACAGGCTTCCCCTCTCAGCTATTAAATTATCAACTGAGCATTTGGTAAATTTTGGATTAATTTAGTTGCAAATATTTTGACAAGAGTCTGGAATATCCTGCATTGTTGATTAAATACTTATCCATATGTTTTAGATTTTAGACAAGAAGATAGAAAAAACCCATTTCTATCACAAAATTTAGGAAACCTTAGTTAAATTCTCACCCTGACGATGTGTCATTATTTAAGCAACTTGATTTAAGTAATTGCATTAAACATAAACTAACTTGATTACTGGTAAAATATGGGCAACACTCAAGAAGCAAAGAAATGGACTTGTGAGTGGAATGATTAAAGCACAAATAAGTGATGGCTATTTTTCTGTGTCAGAAAGAAGATAGAAATGATGGATGAGTATGGCACAGATGATAACATCTATCAATAACCCTCAAGTCTACTTCAGGATCTATTGAAATTCCTCATCCTCACCTTTGTCACACCCTCCTTTTTCACAAATACCTGCTTACATATTTTCCGTCACCAGACAGTCATCCATTATAGTCTACACATTATTTATTTAGGTATATATTTAACTTTTAAAGAGTCCCCTAAATTATTTTCCAGAATGCTCTTAGCTCTTTACATTTCTACCAACTGTGCTTGGAAATCAAATAGTTCTATGTTCTAAAACTCATGGTCTATACTGTCATTGTATTTTAGAAATGTTAAAATGTATGCAGTGCTATCCTTTTGTGGTTTTAATTTGCACTCACTGGTTATTCCACATATTTTAACTTCTATTCTTAGGGTCATAAATATTTAGAATGTTTGTGAGCCTAATGAATGTTTATCTCACCTTTAACATCTTGAAATACTTTTTGTCATACCTGACACACAGACATGATAAAGTTACTTGGAAACAGTTTATCCTTTTTGGTCTTAATTTCAGACTGACTTAATGTGTTATTTTCTATTGCTGTAAAAAAAATTACCACAGTTAGTGATTTCCAATAACACCATTTAATTATTTTACAGTTCTTGTGCATGAGAGTCAGTTACTTTTATCTACGTCTTCTTTTCATGATCTCAGATTATTTTTATCCTGGTTGGAATGCATTCATTTCTGAAACACAGGGTCTTACAAACTCATGAGGCTTTTGGCAGTTGAATTCAGTAGCTTAGAGATGTAGAACTGAGATCCTAGACTGACTGTCATTCAGATTTCACTCTTAACTTCTGGAGACACCTATGTTTCCTTGAATGTGTCCTCACAACATGGTGACTTTTTCTTTTTTTTTAATGAGCAGGAAAATCACTCCAGTTAAGAAAGTCTAGATCCTCCTTTCAAGCCTTCTATGTGATAAAACTATGCCCACATCAGATAATATTCATTTCCTGAAGTACAAATATCAGCTAATTTGGGACTTAACTACATCGGCAGAATTCCTTCACCTTTCCACTATAGGGTATCCTAAATATGAATGAATTTGAATAGTACCATAGACCAAGCCATGCTCAAAGAGATGGGGTCATGCAAGGCATGTCATCAGGAGTTAAGAATTTTCAGGGGTATTTTAGAATTCTGTTTGTTAACCTTCAATAGGCAGAGAGCACCATTTAGTCTAGGACCAACTTTCTCCAGTATTAGGAGAACACCTTTTTTAGAAATCTAGCCAAAGCACCCTTTTTATGAAATTTGCCACTCTGACTATTGGGAATAATAGCTCCTTTTATTATTTTATTATCCTTTTATTATTTTATTATTATTGGTAATAATTCCTGTAAAGAGCTGGGAGCAGGGTTGCAAGAAAGGATGAGTGAGAGAGATTAACACAAAGACTGTGGGCTATTAGAAGCATGGCTGATAGCAACTTTAAGGTAAATTATTAGGCTTTTTATAGGGTTTAGACAAGGGGGGAAAGGTGGCTAAGAGAATGTATTTTGATTAACTAGGGAAGACTAATAGCTAAGGTAATAAAATGTTGGTAAAACAGTTTTTGTGAGATAATGGCAGGGAGGGGGCTTATTAATACAGTATTGGTATTTTTTAAGGAATGCTTTTTAAGGTAAATATTGGGGGAATAGAGAAGATTCTTTTTGCTTTTTGGACATTTGTTACGTTAGTTTTGTTTTTAGTGTTTTGAAGCCAGATAAGATAGTAAAATGAATTTGGGGGGGGATGTTATTTTTGGTTTGTTGGTTTGTTTACAGTTATGAATTTTGTCTGGTTTTAGTTGGCTGCCTCTAACAAGTTTCCTTCCTGTAATTCACATTTCTGTATTATGTTAACACTTTCTTTTCAAAAGTTTTTTATTCATCACTAATACCTACAGAATATTCTCAATAGTAAAACTTGAAATTTGAGATTCATCACTATCACTAAAGCCATTTTTTTTAATTAACCTCGAAAATTTATTTTTTCACACACAAGAATTGATGCCATGGTTTCCCACAAAGTAATTTTCTACTCTTTTGTTTTCCAAAGTTGCCCATAGTACTAATAATGTATAAAATATTCTCCTTTCATCTTCCCATTCTCCAATTATTGAAAGACCTTCAAGACTATTTTTCATGTTATGATCTTTCCTTCAGAAAGTATTTCTCAATTCCATCAGTCAAAGTTGTACTTTCATTTCTGTTGTTCTAAAGTTCATAGAACTCCTTACTAACATAATACAATTCTACTCTGTTGCACTTAAGGTATACAGTTTAGATTTAACCTTTCAGAGTAAAGAACTTTTAAGATAAATGAACATCATTTTTCTATTCTTCTGTCCCTATCTCATATGTTTACTCAAAAAAATACTGAGTCTTTTTTCATATATACACAATAGTATTAAATATAAAAATATGGGGACCACTTCAGATCAATCATATTCTTAACTATACAGTAAGTAGGCACATGACTATATAGTTCTCAATATGAATATGTGTATCATTTTTCATTTTATGGTATGGTTATTATGAAAGAATACTGGTAAATTAGGAAATAATTTATTTATTTCTTTCAAATGGCTAAGAGTAAATGTAGCAGAAAGTATCGTACTTGAAGTGAGTAACTCTACTGAACACTGTTTGCCAAGATATAAGCAAGCACTGTATTTTTTTTGCTACTATTATCTTTAAAAATCATATTGATAAGAAATAAATTAATTTTTGCTATAAGTATAATTGTAATCTTTTACCAATAAATGCTAATGTATGTAGAAAGGTGGTGGATTGCATATGTGCAACAAAACCATTCCTATTTATTAGGATTCAATTAGTAAAACTGAATATTACTATTGAATATTCAATATTAAATTGAATATTGAATATTAAATAAAATTGAATTATATAAGATAACCTATGGGGAAAATTAAGAGCAATTAAGGAATGTGATACAACAGGAGCTAATAAACTCCTGTTTAAGATAAACTAATGGGAACAACCACTCTTGTGTGTATGTAAATGTAACACATTGAAGTCTAAATGTTACAAAATACATGTTATTCTTTATGTATAATAATCTTTGAAATTTAAATTCCACCTGTAAGTTCTGTTTTCTTAAAATTATAATTCTCTTTTGTGTCTTGAGTATAATCTTAGTTCTGAATCAGATAATATCATGGATCACATGAAGCTAATTGTGCTTGAAAAAACTAGAGCAATACTAAATAAGAATAATATAAAGAAATAACTGTGTACAGTGAAATCTTGCTGGTTCAAGGGTATTTGAAATAGAATAAGGATATACCACATTTGTAATAAAATAAAAATTAGCTAGAATAAGATACTTAGACTATGTGTTATTTTTTAAACTTGTTTTCTTTATTTTTATAATTAACTGGCCATACTCTTGGGATTAACCTTATTTGTATTGAAGAGCAGTAGGTAAGAACTTTAACTATCCTAAATGGTATATGGAAGAAGATAGGACATCCCAGCAAATATTTCTTTCCAGATGGTATTGGGACTTCATTTATAATTTCTGTCAACCCACCCTTTATTTCTACAGTACTCCACATTGAGAATTCCATTTTTATCAAAGAAATAATTCGCTTAAAATGCTTATTTAACTTTTAAGTGGGAGTTTTGTGAAGGTACATCTGGTCACTGGAATTATAATTTACCTCGTTTTCATTGTAAAATGTAATTCTGGACTTCCTGAATCAATGTATACAAATGTTCTTATTAAAGTTAAAGTCTCTAGGGTCATCCAAAGTCTCTGATGGTTAAACTCTAGGATCTGTTTTTACTAATAATCCAGGAGACTCACACATCAATATCTAGCAGTCACTGTGCTAAGGGTAGAAGCATTTTGGTTGTTATCCTCTTTATCATGTATAAGAAACTGCTTATAATATGTGTAACAAATTATTTAAAGGTAAATAGAATCATAAAATAATACACCTCATTTAGTTCTGCTCACATTTATTGATTAGGGATGTGCTAACACTTGAATTTCAACAGAGGGCACAGAGATGGATGAAATGTGGTGCAACCCATAGTACTATATGAGTTCAGGGGTGGGAATGATTAATGTCACTTCAAAGGAATGGAGGTCAATTTCTCAGAAGGTGTTTGATCTGAGAATTGAAATAGGAACCAGAATTTAATAAACAGAGAAAAGGAAAAGAATGCTGAATGAGAGAATGGCTCGAGGCAAAGGCACAGAAATGTGAATGAGACATAATTTGCTCTGGAAAGAGTAGATATATGGTAGGAATGTAAGTTGGCAAAAGGATTGTCAGTTTCTTCCAGGTTTGTCCAGTATATGACACTTGTTACTTACCTATTGAACTTATTTAGTAGACCCGAATATGAACCTAAGTGTCCACTGTTTTCACTTTATACACACCAGTGACCTACTAGCATAATTGACTGCTTGAGGAGCTGACAACTTCAAGGGTGTGCATGCACCTAAGCCTCATTTCAACTGGTGAGTTATATCTTGAACATGACTGCAAATATTTCCTGCTAAAAATGATGATTTTCTTAAGGTTTGCAATTGAAACTTGTCTGTGTCACTTTTAATAGTTTAGCAGCATCCCTTTCATATTAAACATGCCTACGGGTATTATTTTGCACAAATCTATCATCTATCTATCTATCTGTCTGACTGTCTGTCTGTCTGTGTGTTATTGCTGTGTGTACCTATATTGAGGGCTTTTCTTTTGTTCTTTATCTCCTATCTTTTCTGATGTCCCTGAAGCTTAATTTCCCCTTTCTTAAAGAGATATATACTTAAATTAAAATATTAAAATATTAAGCCCATTAAAATATCTCAGGGTAGACAGAATAATTATCTGCCTCCACCCAACCCATCTACCAGATATTCACATTCTAATTACTGGAAGCTGTGACTATATTGCCTATGGTGTAAGTGATTTAACAGTACTCAGGTGGGAAGATTACTCTCAATGATCTGGGTGAAGCTGCTATAATCACAAGCAACCATAAAGAGGAAAATAAGAGGTCTAGTAAGGGAGATAATGATGATAACAATGATGGAGGAAGAGGACCAGAACAAGGATTGTAGGTAGCCTGTATTAGAGAGGAAAGCAAGAAAAAATACTCTCAAGAAGAAACACAGCTCATCTGACACCTTGACTTTGCACATAAAAAGACATTTTAAACTTCTGACCACCAGAACCACAGGTGATAAATATGTTTTGTTTTAAATCTAAATCAGTCATTACATTTTTGATGATTGTTTACATCACAATGGAAAACTAGTAGGTATGTTAAATCAAGTAAGCACTTTGGGAGAGAAAACCAGCAAAGCATTATTTCCATCCAGAATAAACTCAATTCCATCTCTTAGGTGAAGTCAGCGGGAGGCCATCCTGCTCAAAGCACAGTTAGGAACTCAGAGCTGAATGCTTGAAATTCACTTATTTTGCTTGCTTTGGCTGCCAGACTAGCCTGGAAGCTGTGTCACAGAAGATGGCCTAGAAGATTCCAAAGTGTCCAAGGTCCTGGTACATTTTTTACAATGTCAATTGCAGATTTTCTTGGTTTTTGGCAAGATCAGTGTAGTGCAGATGGCCTATCCACACAGAAGTTGTTCTCTTTGTCCCATAGCATCTAGTTCAAATTGCTGAGGATAGCTTGCCCTTAGGGTTCCCAGCAATTAAAACTGTCATTCTCCCATTTGAATACCCTCATCTGTCTGGCTTGTAGCAACAGCTGTTTTCCAACTCCTGACTAGACAGCAATGTTTATACGCGTGTGTGTGTGTGTGTGTGTGTGTGTGTGTGTGTGTGTGTGTGTGTGTGACTGGAGATGCATTTAAAAAAATCAACTAACACTGATGGGGTTCTAACACTGTACATCTTGATTAATTTGCTCTCAAGTGCCCTAACGGAAATGTTTGCTCATGGCTAACCATGCATTCAGTAGGCACTTTGGATTTGTTTCTCTCACTTCTCCACTGGCAGCCTCAAACACTTTTTTTTTTCCTCCTGTTGGCGCACACATGATGGTTCCCAAACCATAGGGAAAGATCTAATTGTGGTTTTGTGGCTCATAGTTCTCCTCATTAAGCTAATGCCATCTTTCTTCACAACAGTGACAATTAGAACCAAGGGAGTGCCAAAAGTTCCCCTAAGTTCACCCAGTCTGCAAGCCCAAACAGGCTTAATTACAAGTCAATGTCAACTTTCAAATTGAGCAGCAGACATTGAAGAAACATAGAATTAATGGTGAGATGAAATTTTAGTGTCTTCTATTGCCCTTAATAAGGTCTCACTACCTATTTAGAGAGGTTTTGTTTTGTAGAGTTTACCTGTTATATGTCATGAGTGGCTGTTCTTTAACAATCTTGATAACTTTTTTTATAGAATGGATTATTTCATAAAGAAAAATATCTGTGATAATATGGAACACTCCCATTTTATAGAATGACACTAGTTTTATAGGGACCCGTTGTTTTGGTTTGTTCTAATATTATTTGGGTGGTTTTACTTTAATTATTCTGTTTTTCACTTGTGGTTGAAACAGAAAGTGAGGATTTTTTTAACCATAGTGCTTTCTTAGGTATGTAGACGAGGCAGTAATTATTAGTGATCATTGGGAGGTGGGCAGATACTGAATTTTGCTAGTCTTTTAGATTATGTTCTGAAGGTGCTGAAAGATCCCTCTTTCAAGAATAGACAGTGATGACTATTTCAAGTAAATAGAAATTTAAGAAATCCAAGAAGGGCTGAGATTTGATGAGCAGTCTAGGAATGAGAGGTCTAGGAAAACAAAGAAAGATGATGCCCATCCATGACTAGAAGATTAACTGCAAGACGACCATAATGAAAAAGTTAAACTATTTCATTACAGCTGTCTATATATTTCAGACACTGAAAGTAACCACAAACTCTCCTAATGTCCTGTACATGAAAAGACTTCTAGACCTTGAGTGAGAGTAAGAAATAACAAATACAGTATTTTAAGATATTTGTGTAATTCAGTATTTGTCTCTCTCAAATACTCAGCACTAAGAAATCCAAAAGATATGAAATATTCTTTCTAGTAAAAATTAGTTATCAGCAAGTAATCAATATAAAATAAGCTTTGCTCTGATGCTGTTAAATTTGTTACTAATCAATTTAGTAAATTATATTTAATCCCATTCATACAGTTGCTTTCAAAAGGAGAGGAAGAGAAATAATTATAATTTCCTAGAGAACTTTTTTCTAAACTCATTCTTACCTTCCTGATCATCATTTTTTGACAAACTGTAAGGTGACGCATAAATCATACAGTGGAGAATACTACAGGAGAGAATAATATTTCCCTGAGTTTCACAACTCTAAAGAATGCCTGCATCAAAAACACTTAACAATTATAAAGCATGGGTTTAATCTTGTTGTTTGCCCTTGCTTCTTCCTGGAATGTGAGCTATATGATAATAAAGAAGTAAAATCATAAAGGAGTCTGTTAATTTTAATTTTAGTATCCAATAGCTACTTCTCAAGCTAACAGCTGCACATACATTTTATTAAGGGGAAGCATTTGCTTAGCATTAATTTACTAGAATTAATTTGCTTATCGAATATCTGCTATACATAAGTTCTTTGTTATATTATTTATGTAAATTCTTTTATTTAATCCTCAAACTAGCCATTTGTTTAAGGTGGTATTACTGTTTAAATTATGTTCATTTTATTCTTAACATAAAATTATTCATATTCATTGTAAAGTTTTGGAAAAATGTAGAACAGTATAATGCAGCATATAAAAATAATCCATAATGTTAACACCCGATAATAGTTACTGATATCATTTAGCTTATTTATATAGGTGTATATATGTATATTTTAACACTTATAAAACTGAAAATACAATATAAGTACAATTGTTATCAACCATAAATATAATATAAAACACTTAACAATATATAGTCAAGATTGTTATAGTTGCATCGTATTCTTTCCTGGAGTGCTCTTTAGTGATTTTGGAAACTGATCTAAGTTGAAGTGTTTTCCCTTCACAGTCACCCTCTCTCCTTTTCATTCCTCACGTTTTTATTTCTACAAGCAGAATGCTGAGAAGCTGGGCACAGTGCACTTTACCCAAATTTTTGCTGTTTTCAAAGAATTTGATTTAATAGTACCTAAAATTTTCATATGGTTAAATATCTGCAAGGTATAGTTTTTAACATCTGTGTGGTACCATGGATTCAAGAATTCTTCTCATGTTTACTCATTGCCATGTTGTTTTCTGTTTCCAGTTTTAACTGTTTAAATAATACTGTGAGATACACAAAAATCTTTGCATATCAGAATAGTGTCTTAGGACAGAAGACACTTAGACAGAAGTTTTCTTCTGTAGAAGAAAACTTTTAATCAAAGAGTTTTTATTATACTACAGCTCTTAATAAGGGTTGTATAATTGTTTCCAGAAGTATATCAATATTTAAGTCCTTAAGTTTTAATAATAGTATTTATTTTATTGTACTATATAACATTTCACAGCATTTAAAAACTTTTATGCCAATTAGGCATAAATGACTATTACTTCTGAAAGTTTTGGTGTGGTAGATTTTGCTAGGCTGTGAAGCTAACAAAACTTGGAGAAGACTTGGAAGACTTGGAAAATTCCAGGCTGTGAAGCTAACAAAACTTAGAGAAGATTTGGAAAATTCCAGGCATGCTTTCTTCTTTAACATTGAAAAACATATTTACCACATAAGATTCATGCATAGAAGTTAGTTGATTCTTTTTTTTTTTTATAAGTACTCTCATGTAGGAGCTAGAAGGTAATAAAGCTCCATAAATGGTAATTATTTTACTGAATTAGTTATTATTGAATAATGTATGTAAATTTTTTACATTATCAGTGATTTTAAATTGCAGCTATTAATAATGCAGCTGAACTTTCAAAAGAAACTTGTTAGAAACAACATATCATTTGCTTGTTTACTTTATAATCTTTTTTAAAAAAATAGCTTTTATGAAGTCTTCATATATAAAGTTGTAAACATTGTTAGTCTGGGGTCACATTTCTTTTTCATTTGTCCACTTATATTACTGTATGCACTGTATACAGAGTTTGAATTCTATGTAATCAAATTCTCTAATTTTTCCTTTGAAATTTCTTCTATTACTTTACAATAAAATGATCTTCTCTTTCATAAGCTTAAATGTCCTAAACTTTTCAGTGCTGATTCATGTCTTACAAAATGTGGACTAAAAACATATAAGAAAAGCTGTTAAATACTTCTCGGGTACCTATTTTCTATTCCCAAAGTATAGAAAGGAATTTGTTGAGACTGTCAGGAGGGAGTACAATGCACAGTTGGAACAGAAAGAAAGAAAAGAAAAGAAAAAAACATAACAAGTATTTACTGGAAAAGATGGAGATTTGGTGCTTTCTCTGTTCTGTGTGAAATAGTTTTATTTTATAGTTTTGTGTCTCACATTTATGCTGGTAAACTTTTTATAGCAGTAACAATCCAGTGAATATAGAACTTGATAATTTTTTATTATCTTGGTCCCATTTTTCTGAAAGTAGCTACCACAGAAAATTTGCTATATGTTTCTCTACCAAGTGGTGGAGACAATCATTTCAGAACATAGTTTTATTTTAGGAAAGAATCACCTAATGTTTCTTCCTATTGTTTTAACTAAAAGGCAGATGGACATCAATTGCACTTGGAGGAGATCCTGTGTGACCAAATTATAGAGAATAAATTTGCATAAACATTTTGAGGTGAAATATATTTAGAGCATCTATAAGGTAACCACATATTGCAAGGCTCTGATAAACTAAAAAAGAAATGATATTAAATTTCTCCCATGCAATATTCAATTAAGGAAGGAAAGTTTTTGAAGGTGAACAGAGTTCAATACCAGAATCTAGTGCATAATAAGGGAGAAGTTGATCATTTCTGATTTAAAATACTGAGATTTGAATCATCTCTTGAAGAAGCTACCTTAGCATTATCAGTTCATGTTGGGAATGATAGCTGGACATATGCACATGTGAGTAGAAAAGGAAACACTTGGGAAGTAGAATTAAGTTAATCTTTTTTTTTTTTTTTTTTTTTTTTTTTTTTTTTTTTTTTTTTTTTTTTTTTTTTTTTTTTTTTTTTTTTTTTTTTTTTTTTTTTTTTTTTTTTTTTTTTTTGAGACTAGGTCTTGCTATTTTTGCCTGTGGAACGGCAGGCTCTCGTTGCCCGGGGTACCACAGACTCAAGCAATCCCCAGCCTCAGCTTCCCAGGTAGCTGGGATGACAGGCGTGCACCACCACGCCCAGCTATTTTTTTTTGGAACTAGGTCTCGCTACAGGCCCCAGGCGGGACTCGAACCATGATCCCTAGCCCCGACCACTTCACAGGCTGAAGCTTACAAGCACGAGTCACCGTGCCCGGCCAAGTTAATCTCTTTTTTAAGTACACTTCTTTCTGACTCATCTCACCTACAACATGCAACTACTTATCATGGATTGTCACATTGTCTTTAAGGATGAAATTTTCAAATCTGTCCAAAAATATGCCTTAAGAAATTAAGTATTGTCAAAGTAGTCATTAGTGCTTCCCCTCTTCTTTTCATTGCTAGCAAGAATTGTTTCCATGAACAAAAACATCGGTTCTTCTCAGTGGTTGTGTTCCTGATAGCATTTAGAGTTTCTTAAATTTCGGCACTTTTTAGGAGTTTCAAACTTTATTTAGTTTCATTATCACAGGTGTGCCCAAGAGTAAGACATGTTTTAGCCAAAGCAAGACTTGTTAGTTCCATTTTGTTGTTGAGGTTAATGAGTGAAGAAGAGTCTTAGAGACTTGCCTGAAGTCATGGAAGAATGCAACTGATCTGTATCAAGAAGTCAGATTGTCTTCACTAAGAAACAGACTCACTGTGTTTTTCCTCCATATCAACATGGTTACCATTATTCCTTGTTACAGTAGATAAAAATGCTTCAGGTAGTCTATAAATATAATGGACACAGTGACACACTTTCTGGAAAACTCAATTCTAGAATCACATACATTTTGAAATTAATTTTTTGATTGTTTATAGCATACCTATTAGAAGAAAGATACTGACCTTACAATTACAATATTAAAATCGAAAATGTCAGCTGGGCACGGTGGCTCGTGCCTGTAAGCTTCAGCCTGTGAAGCGGCCAGGGCTAGGGATCGTGGTTCGAGTCCCGCCTGGGGCCCATAGTGAGACCTAGTTCCAAAAAAATAGCTGGGTGTGGTGGTGCATGCCTGTAATCCCAGCTACCTGGGAAGCTGAGGCTGGGGATTGCTTGAGTCCGTGGTAGCTCGGGCAATGAGAGCCTGCAGTTCCACAGGCAAAAAAAGCAAGACCTAGTCTCAAAATAAATAAATAAATAAATAAATAAATAAACAAACAAACAAACAAACAAACAAACAAATAAATAAATAAATAAATAAACAAATATATAAATTAATTAATTAATAAACAAACAAACAAACAAATAAATAAATAAAATATAAAATGTCATTTAAACTTGTTTGAGAGTTTTTCATAAGGAAAAGAATTAATCAGAATTTTTGGAATAATTCAAAACGAAACTTACTTAGTAGTTCTAAAAGTAAGTGAAATTGCAACTAAATGCATCTTTATTAATAAAATAATTGTTTTCAGTCTCTTCTAACAATATATTAAATACTTTTCTGCCTCAACATTTAAGTGCAATAACAATTAATTTACAATTAATTTACTACCTAGTAGCAATTGTGATGTTTCAGTGTTATGTGAAGTGTTGGAGTACAATGACACAAATGACATAGTAATTGCTTTCAGAGGCAGGAATGCATGGTTCACTCCAAATAATGTAATCATCTTCCCATGGCAACAACATAAGGCACATGTTGGGTGAAAAGAGTGGATAAGATTGAGAAATAAGAAGAAAGTCAGACCAAAAGAGACCTGGAGCGTGGCAAATCAATCCTGGAGAACTGGTGAAGTGTTTTAGGCAATGAAGGGTGAAATCAATTTGTTACTTTGATTCAGTTTATATTTTAGAAAATTAATTCTGGATTTTGGGGGTGAAAGTAACATTGAAATTGCCTAACCATCTGAGAAGTTACTACAATTGTTTAGGTATGGAAATCAATGATTCATCTCAATTCTAAAAATCCTAAGTTCCAAAAAGTCAGCTCTCTTTTAGATTATCCTCTTCCTTCCATTTATGTTTATCTGCTTTTAGAACACTAAATCATCATATAGGTGATATATATATATATATATATATATATATATATATATGCACACATACAGATGAATGTATACATGTATATATATGCATATATATACATTTCAAAATGGGTCTTATGTATTTGTAAATTTTACATTACTGAGTATATAATTCATCTTTTTTAGTTATCCCCTTTCAAACTTTAGTACAGTAAATGATATATAATGCTAAGTATTTCTTGAAGAAATCTTAGGGTCAATTTATGATTTTTAGAAAATCTTATTTAGCTATAGCATAATCAAAAGGCTACTGAAAATGTTCTGACTTAAGAGATAAAGAAAGTTGGTAAAAGAAATGTGCCTACATCTTTTATCTCTTGTAGACTGAGAAATAATTTTCTCTGGAGCACCTGTGGTATTGCCTTGGTCCCATTTGCCTCATGCTGAATGACATATATTAGTGCCAGTGAAGGATTCTGAAATTATCTTCCTTATTGACCTCATTTTCAAGCACCGGTTTTTCTTGAGTTCTTTTCCTCCTAAGAAGAGTATATTTCAAAAATGCAATTGTTGTCTTAAGACTGCTACCACAGGGCTTGAAAATCATCATCTTAAAGCAAATGTGAATAGCTCATTTGAAATAGAAATATAAGTTACAATACAATACTGTTCATGTTTTAAATCTTCCAAGGGTTTAATTATATTAATTTCCCTCTCTCACTTTGATACATTCAACCTATCTCATACATACTTTCATATATATATTTCATATAATATTATATATTTCATATATATTATATATTATCTATTTCATATATTCATATATTCATATATATATGAAAGTATGTATGAGATAGGTTGAATACATGTATCATATATACATATATGTATATTTATATATATACATATATATGGTTTCCCTACAGCAGTGAAAATGCTCTTCATACACACACACATAATGAGCAAACATCCCTCCATCTGTTCTATAGTCCCTTTTGGAACTGCCCTCATTCACTCATTCATTCACTCACCAAAAAAAAAGTGTGAACACCAGCACTATGGGAGATGCTTGGATTACAACAGCAAACTAAACAAAAATTTTGCACTCATTCAGCTCCCATCTAGTAGGGAGACCAATGATAAATACTTAGTATAGTGGAAAATACTCTTAGGAAAAATAAACAGAGTAGCATTTAAGGGAACATTTAATTGAGACCTGAATAGGAAAAGGAAACTATAAAGGAATGATATATTCATAGACTCAAAAGCAACACTTTTGGGGTGTTTTAATAAATAAGAGATCACTGTGACTGGAGCTAAGCAAGCAAGTGGTGGTCTTCATACAGGTGAGTTGAGAGATATTGGAAGGGGCTAGAGTGTTAGGGCCTCTAAGCCTGTGGTATGACTTTCCTTCCAATTATGATGAAAGACACTGGAAATCTTAAATTCACTTTTTTATGCTCTGACTTATACACTTAAAAGACAGCATTTAGACCTTAACAAATGAGTTTTTGTGGATTGGCAGCATATTCGTGTATTTAATTTCCTTATTGATGGTTGAAAGGTTTCAGAAAATGTTCTCATTTTGAAAACTATAAAATAGACACTGGGAAGACACTTGGAACATCTATCACAGACATATAATTAAGATACACTAGATATACAGAACTATTTAAAATCCATAAGAAGATAAACTCTCCAAATAAAAGTGAGAAACCTTTTCATTGAGAAAAGAAAGCAATTTCAAAGACCTTAACACAGTATAGTGTCTTGTTTTAAAGTATTTTACAATGATCTCAATAAAGAGACTGCTAAGAAACATTTTTAAACACAAGGGAATAATTTGATGAATTTGGGGAATCTATAATAAAGAGATGATATTTTATTTCATGTGCAATAGAATCTACATATCTTTAGCAATAAGTGTGTCTAAATGATCAGTCTTGTTGTTTGTGACTTAGCAATATAGGGTAAGCCTACATTTGCCTTTATCATTTCACTGAATACCATCACCCATTTTTGCAGTGCTGTTCCTACTATCAATTCCAGTAGACAAAACTCATTCTTTATCTCATTTTCCTATTGTTAGCATTTGTTGATTGACCAATGTCCTGTACCTAAACACTATGGCTATACTTGCAGGGCACAAGCATCTTTTAAAATTTCTTCAAATCTGTGAAAAGTTCTCTCCCTTTGCTTTAAATTTGTGTACTCAGAACTTTTGCTTTTTTTCTGAAAATATTTCATTTCATACACACTCCTTTAGTGAAAAACATTTACTCTCATGCTTTCAGCTTCCGTGATGGTACAGTCCAGTATCTCTCCTGTACCTCAGATCTGAATATATAAAATATCTTCCAATTTTCTCAGTTTCTAGTAACTACCTTAGTCAAATGATGGGAGTCTCAGAATCAGCCTGTGTGCAACTGTAAGATTTACCAACTCGTTTGCTCCTCAACTTGTGTTCTAGTACCAACAATCTTGATCCATATTTTCTCCCTCTTGCTGTCTTGCTTTAGACAGATTCTAAAATTACCCATTAAAGCTTTGTCAGTTTCCTTCCTAATTTTCCAATTCCTCCTCTGAGTAGTTCCCCTAATTCACAGATATATTGGTCTAGGAGAACATTATTTCTTGACCTCCTTCAGTCATATGCTCACTATATTCTCTCTACATATCTTCTGGATATATTTCAACTCATCAAAAATTTAATTGTGTAATAAATATATGATTTTATCACTGTATTTTAAGCTTCATGAGGCTATGACCATGTCTACTTGATTTATCCCATATCTGTAGCACCTATTTCAGGGTTTGGCTCATACTATGAACTTAATATTTGTTGAATAAATTAATGGATGAATAGATAAAAATTTAGGATTGTGAATTGTTCTAAGATCAGAATAAAAAAGGATAAAGGACCTAGGAAGAGATTTTTATTTAGGTGCCAATTCTCACACTGTACCTGAATCCACACTGTGTTTCTGCCACAGGCTTATTTTACATATGCAAAAGAACTTCGTAGGATAAAGAATTTTTATTAAAACTAAAGTATTTAGCCAAGTATTTCAGAGTATGGAGTGATAGAAAAAGAGAGAATAGTGTCTTTAAAGTTATTAGTGTCAGGAAATTATTCATAGTATTTGTAAGAACTAAGGGGTATGTAAGGATCAAGACAAAACATTTCTTTCTAGAAAGTTTATGTAGTTATTCTTTGAACCAATTCTTTAGCATGTAGCTGTTATGATAACATTCCTTTCTATTAGTTGCTTTTCTATTTTTATAATTAAAGATATATTTTAGGTGTGTATTATTAAATTCATATTTTAAATTACAATGAAACAAAAAGACAAAAGCTTTGGTAATATTGTCTTGGAAATGTACTTTTGACACTTAAATAGAAAACTAATTTGTAGGCACTAAGAATATAAGTTATACTTAGTGCACCATCTTGAAAGAAGAAGGTAATTGAAAAGCCTGCATCCATTCAGTAACTCACTTGGAATTCAAAGATTCATTATATCTCTCCAAGCTTTATTACTTTGTTGTTAGTAAGGGTGGGTTTTTATTTGAAATAACTGGGTGATATACAGTGTACTTTTATAATGTGACTCCCTAAGTCAGAAAAAATGGAACTTCCTATGACACCATTATGTTCATAATATAGTTTGCTTGGTCTTCTATAAAAAAAAACAAAACAAAACAAAAAACTTGAATTTTACCCTAATTTTCATTAAGGAGCCATCTATTTGTGATATTTATCTATTAAGGAAGATTAAATCTATAATGTACAATATCATTTGTGTACAACTACTAAATAGTGTACATATGTATTAAAATTCAGAATCTATAAATGATATATGATGGTCTTGTACAAAGTCTAGCTAGTTCAGCAACAGTAACGATAAATATATATCTTTGCTATCTTTTGTTAACTAGGAAGCAGTTAACTATTTTTTTTTAGCTGTCAGAAAGTATGTAGGTTTTTAAATTACATTACATTTAACTACATTATAGTACTATAAAAATCTTATTCAACTATGATTCATAAAAGTAACTCTTCAGTCTCTCGAGTCCTGTCTAGATCTTTTTGCATTTCACTTCTAAGTTGTTAACAATTATCTTTTGTGCACTTGATAGTATAAGTAATAAGCTGGTCTGGAAATAGGAAAAAAAAATCTCATAATTAGTCCAATGTGTTAATTTCAAAGAATTCTAAGATTCTAGTCTGCAATTGTAAAATGTCCGGATTTAGAATATAGAATCATAACTATGGGGACAATTATAACTACTTTGTTTCTACCAACTCTTCCGCAAATTTAGGAATAGTAGTGTTTTTGTTCTAGATATGGTAGAGAATTCCATATCAGAATTATAAGTTATTTTCTATTGGCCGCTATGCTTGTTGTTAATTTAATTAGCGGTTAACTAAGAGGGTCTCCTTTCCAGCTGTATTTTTCTCCATTCTGTGATTCTATTCCTTTATTTTTATTGTCTCTTTTGTTGTTGTTGTTTTACAGCTTTATTGAGATATATATCACATAACATAAAGGCTCATTCATATAAAGTGTACAAGTCACTATATTTGCACTATATTTGTAGAACATGGAATCAATAACACAATCTAATATTGAAATATTTCAACAAGCAAAATGAAAATCATGAGCATATAAGTAGTCAATTTCTGAAATTTTCTAATTCTGCTAACAAAAGGGCAATCATTATTTTGTTACCTGTCTTCATCAATTTGCTTATTCGGGATATTTAGCAAGAATCGTGTAAAATATTTTGATGTTTTCTGTCTTTCAATAAGATTTTTTTTTCTGTCTTTCAATACTGACTTCTTTCAATAAGATATTTGTTTGACTTATTTCAATAAGACACTATGGACATGTCTACTCATATATGCCAACCTTTCTCTTTTACATGGTAAAGGCATGTAATTTTCATTGTATGCATATGCCATGTTATTATTTATTTATCTATCATCAGTTGGTAGATATTTTAATTGTTTGCACTTTTGGTTATTACAATAAGACTTATGAACATTTGCATATAAGTTCTTTGTTTGAGCATGTTTTCATTTATTTTAGATATATACTGACAAGTAATATAGGTTTTACGGGTAACTCTATGTTTAACATTTTGAAAACCTGCCATTTTTTTCAAAATGATTATACATCATCTTACATTCCCACCAGTAATGCATGAGAGTTGTAATTTCTCTACCGCTAGTCAACACTTGTTATTGTCTATCTTTTTGGTTTTAGCTATTATAGTAGATGTGAATTAGTCAAATGTTTTCCCAAGTTTATTGAGATTATGAAACTTTTTTTATTCTTTATGATATTGATATGTATTATTTTTATTAACTGATATGCTTTTGTCTTGATAACTGTTCAATATGGATATAAACTCCTGCTTGATCTTTGTACAAAATCATTTTTGTGTGTTCCTCAAGTCAACTTGTTAGTATGATATTTTTCTTAAAATTTTTAAGTTAAAATTTTTCTTGTGATATTTTATCTTTTTTGGTTTTTTAATTGGTAAAACACTGGGATCATTGACTAGGTAGATTATTTATTACCTCTTCCATTTCTTGGAAAAGTTTATATTATTTTTTTAATGTTTGGTAGAATTCCAATAAGGCTAAATAAAGGCAGAATATTTCTTTTTGGAAAATTTAAGATTAGCAACTGAATATCTTTGCTTGTTGAAGAGCTATTCAAATTATCTGTAAGTTCTAGAAATACACCTTTCTAGGAATTTGTTTCATCTTTTTTATAACATTGTCTTATCTATATTTTTGCAATGATAAAGGATTGCTATGAAAAGCAAGATACAACTTAGATAACTAAGTAGATAACTTAGATGAGACAAATTCCTAGAAAAACACAAATTCTGAAATTTTTATAATAACAAAAGTGATATTTATTTTTCCTTCCTGATTTCATTAATATAATCCTGCATTTTAGAAGTTAAAAATAGGCTAGCTAATGTTTTCTAAATTGTATTGATCTTTAAAAAAAAACAGCTTTTAGTTTCATTGATTTTTCCCTATTGTCTTTGTGTTTCCTGTTTCATTTGTTTCTACTCTTTTCTCGTAATCTCCTTCCTTCTGTTTAAGATTGGTTTGTTTTTTCTTCCTTGTTAAGGTGGAAATTTACATATGGAAAATTACATACTCTAAGCTCAGTCAAATCTATAAAATTTATGTCTTTTCCTTATTCATCTTAAGGCATTTTCTTATTTCTTAGTAATAGCTTGTTGATCCTTGATGACATAGGATTTCATTAATTCCATATTTGTAATTTTTCCACATTTACTTCTGCTATTTATCAGCTAGCAAAAATTTTAGTAAATTTCCATCCTGGTTATAAACAGGTAAACATACTTTGAAACATCTTATATGTGGTATCAAACTTTTCATAGCCATATATACATATATAATATGTATATATTATTGTATATATATATATACATATATATAGTATACATATATATAGTATATATATACATATATATAGTATATATATGTATATATATACAATATGTATATATATATACTATATATATATATATATATATATATATAGCAGGTTCATATTCATAGCAAATTGTGAGATAGGTTCAGGAATTAAATATACTTCTTGCCTCCCCCCATGTTTAGCCTCCACCATTATCAACACCCCACCAGAGGATTACTATTTTTTATGTGATAAACCTACATTAATAAATCATAGTCAGCCAAAAACAGTAGTTTAACTAAGGGTTCACTCTTGATGTACATTCCATGGCTTTAACCGAATACATACTGATATGTATCCATCATTCTAATTGCATATAGAGTATTTTCACTGACCTAGAAATATTCTGTTTGTTTTTTAGAGTCACATGTAAGGTGTTGAAAATTGCAGTATAACAAGTGCAAAGCTAAACAGATGGACAAAATCAACAACTTTTCTATTATTCATAAAAGAAGGGAGAACACAGGGAAAGCCACTGTCCCAATTTTCGAGAGAACAATAGAACACAAAGAATAACATCTTAGAATAGCAAAGAATTAAGTGCCTAGTACTATAATTGACAAATTGCTAAATGCTCAGTATAGACATCCCTGAGAATTATAAACCCTGAGGGGCCTCAATTAAAGGAAGCACAATTTTGTAAGATTTATCTCCAGGAGTTCAACCAGGTTCCACAGTAAATGTCAGAGAAAAATGCCTTTTTGCTTCCCACAGGGGGAAGCAGACTGGAACTGAGATCAAGTGGGAAAACAGGCAAATGAATAACCAAACTTGCAAAGGGGAGTAGCTGATCCTTTAAAGCCAGCCATACACTAGGTTCTTCCCAGGCAGCACATGCAGTGGCAAGACCACATAAACCTTAAGAGGGAGGCAGAAACAAATTTACCTAATAAAAGACAAATGAGACAAGAGTCACTGAGGGGCACAGGGAACCCCTTTGGTAATTTTACCATACAGTCCAGTCTCTAGTCCAAAGCGCACATGGCTGCAACAACCACATGCTACCACAAAATAGCAACTGCCCCACCTTAAGTTGGAGAAAGGAGTTAAGACGGGCCACCACTCCTTCTTCAAAATTGCAGCTCCACTCACTGCAAGCCAGAAGTAGCCAAGAAGGTGTCGACAATCCTTCTGTGAAAGCAGGAGATTCAAATCCAAGGAGGAAGACCAGGATGACATCGTTAATTCTTCTCCAAAAGGCACAGCTCCAGCATTCTTTCAGCTCCAAAGTGGCCAGGCATCAGCAAAACTCACTTGATACAGCAACACAGCAAGTGCTTCAGACAACTCACGTTGAAAATGGCAACACATCAAACTCTCCTCAGTTCTCCAGTAGACTCCCAAGCTTCATAGTTTCAAAATTAAACCAAGTTTTCAAGCACCATGTTTCCAAGACAGCTCACAAAGGGCACAAGTGTCTCCAACATGCTTCCCCCGGCTTTTAACTGGCCTGGGCTGGGGATGGAAGCCCACAGCTTGGTTCCTTCCCTGCCCGGCTGCCCCACATGGCAGTGGCAGCTCTGAGGCCTCCAACCTCCCCGCTGCTCCTCTCTGCTCCTTACTTCTCCATTCTCCTCTCTACACTCTTCCGTTCTCTTCTCTGCTCCTTTCTTTTTCCTCTGGGTCCTCTTCTGTGTCCTTCTCTCTCTTGTTCTGTCTTTTTTCATGTCTTTTATTCTCTGTCCCCTCTCTGATCCTTTAATCCTCTCTTCTCAGGAAAGGCTTAACTTCCCTTCTCCAAGTCTCCACCCACCAATGCTAATAATAGATATTTTAATACATCAACACCAGTACTGGGGGCCACAACCCTCTAACAGAAACATTTTGTAATACACCAGAGTGTTCTGGTCTTAAAAATTCCTGCCTTCAGGCAAAACTAGTTAACCAGATCTAATCCTCTCAGGTATTACTGGAGAATAATGGGAAGATGCGAAACACTGAATTATAGCCACTCTAATCATCATTCCCCTCATAAGTGATTTTAAAAATTACAATGCTACTCAGAAGCAAGCTCCACTAGAAGACAGAAACCGAATCACAGGACCCTAAGAACTCTTTCCCACCCCTGAGATAATGAGTATCTCATCACAGTACTGTAAGTTTATTTTTCAAAAGTTCTTTTTACCTGGTACATAAGTCATGCTATCACAGAGGTATCTCCATAAAAATGGAAGTTATCATGGTCCCCAACTCCACCCAAAGAGGAGTGGAACTGTTCAACCAAGTGAGACTCTAAAAAACTGAAGACAGGGAGATGAGAGAGAGACATAGAGAAGAAGAGTCCATTTTTATCTTAGCTTTCTACCTGTGCCAGGAACTTGTAAGAACGTGGAGGAGGCATGTGGATGAAGAAGGAAAAGAACAAGAAATAGAACAAACATTTGAAGAAATGACTGAGATTTCCCAAAATTAATGTTAGATAGGTCAGGAATCTCAGACAATACCAAGTAGCACAAATATTGACCCTCCCCCAGGATTCCAAAAAGTGTCTTGACATATTGCAAGCTACACAAAATCAAAGATTAAAGATTCCTAAAAAAAAATCAGAGGTAAGGTGGAGAATACTCTACAGAGGGGCAAAGATAACTATTACATCTGAATTCTCAGAAACTCATTTTAAAATGGTGTACACTTAAGGGACATAGAAAGGGTGATAGCAAATATGAAAAGGTGAGAAAGTGCCCAGATAATATGCTTTTGTGAACACCTAGAATTTTAATTTCAATAGACTTTATTTTAGCTTATTAGCTAAAGACATATATAAATGTATTTGATACAACTCACTTTAACTAATATCTCTTTCCCCCCTGTAGGTCAGATGTGGCATTTTTCAAATTGTTGTTCCATATCAAGTCAGGTGATTTCATATTTGCATGAACAGTATTTTCCTCTGCCATTTCTTTGTACTCAAAGATGTACACTTTTTTATAATATTCCAACAAAAATCACTCCATTATAAGAAAAATCAAGCTAAATCCTATTCAGCAAACACTGAAACAAAGTACAGTGTGTTTTGTTTATATTACACTATTCTTAAGTTGCTGGGTCCATTGTTACCAATCACCACACAGGAACAAGGATCTTGGACTATAAGGCATTTATTGAATTGATTCTGAAGCTTTGATTACATGTCATCAGCCTGGGTGAGTTTAGTGAAAGTCACGATGCAAAATATAGCATGTTCTGGGCAATTCGCTGACAGGAGCTGAGGTAGGTGCTTTTGGGAAGGCTGTTCAGTGAGCTGTGACTGTTGAGCTTAAGCATTTGTCTACATGCTTTTTGTTATGTGACTGTTTATCCTTTTTCTCAGAGTTTGATTTATGAAGTTTGACATAGCACTATATAAATGCAATGCAATGCTACTTGGAAAACAAGAGAAAATGATATATTAAGTCACAGTGGCCCAATTGTTTTGAAATCTTAAGTCCCATGCTATAGCAGGACAAATGAAAACTTATTAGAAGTGAATATTGCTGTCCTTCATACTTGAAAAATGGCCTTTTGAGCAACTGCCAGGAAGATCTCTGTAGACTATGAGAAGTTTTGACATAGTAGGCATAACTATTTTCTACTTATGCTGACTGATATTCCTATTGCTATACTCTATTTTATTTTCTAATGATTCAGTTCATCCATCTCAAAATAAAAGGAGATGTTGAAACAACATAGGCTTTTATAAGGTTACATGTGGAAGTAATTGAGAATGTTCAGTCTAGTTCAGTTCAATCTTATTCACAAACCAATTTAACTTCCAAAGAAAATGACTCTTTAAGTGGTTTTTATATGTGTTATCAAGGTTATATGTGATAAGAATTTGCATATCTAATATCAGAACAATGACTTACTGTGCTAAAAAATAGTGGTAAAACTGGTAATTGCATCATTTTTGGATATCTAGTCAAAAGAGGTAGAAAAAGGTTACATTCTCTTCATAATTAAACCAGTATAAGTTTACACTTTTTTCTTGGCAGGGGAGTAATTGTTATCTTCAATTTAGAATCTTCCCTTATGTGAAATGGTATCTGGTTGTCAGGGTTTCTGGGAGTGGTTTTGAAGGAGGGTTTTTGGTCTCCATTCACATGGCCACATCACCTTTTCCTAAATATCATTTTTTCAGTTCTGAAGATTGTTCCAACATCTAAACCTAAATCCAATATATCTCCTGGTTCAGTTTATTATATCAACTGCTTCCTTAACCATGCCTAACACACAGGAAACATGTTTTATTTCCAAATAATAAAATTATGAAGTAACTGGTAAAATTTAAGCATTTTTGTCTAGATGCAACATATTCTAGGACCTAGAGAAAATGGGCATCTTGTCTGGCTACATCTAATTGTTCTCTGGATATAATAGTAGCAACACATATTAAACAACTTGCTTCCTATCAGTTCTCATAGTAAGCTTTCTCAATAAACTATATTGTTTAATCTTCACAACCAAAAAAGAAGTGACTACTTCAAAACTACTTATTACTACCCTATTTTTCTAATAGAGTAATATAATCTACTATATTAAATAGAGTAATATAATCTATGCTATTACTATTATTAATAAATACAATAATATGTCTATTTCTCTGTCAAATTATACAACTAATCATTGGTGGAATCAACATTTTAACATTGGTCAGACATACAAATACACACTGAAATTTATGTCCTCTCCTATTTTTGAGATAAAGTATTTTCAGTATGAGTATAAATAAATGTGTTGACATAATTTACATTAGATTCTTATAAGCATGTCATATAGTCAAAGTTCTCTAAGAATGTAATATACAAAGACAAATAACTATGCTATAGTGAGTTATTAATTGTTTTTTGCATTTCATATTTATCAGCTATAGTTTAAAATAATTGGAGCAGTTAATATTACACAAACAAAATTTGAAGAAATGACTTTATATTATGGGTGGTAACTGGTTTGCAAGATTTTCCGTAAGTAAGCCAAGTCTCCAAATATTCATGACTTATTTAATCCCTCTCCACACAAAACCTAGTCTAGTCCTCTATTACCATAACATACACTGAAGTGACACTGATTGACTTCCATAAAAACCTGAGAGCTTTATTTTTAGTCTTTTGGAACTCTGGATTTTATGAATCTTCCTCTTGAAAATCAATCACCATGTTTTGAGAATCCAAGCCTGTGGGAAAAAAAGAATGTTTGGACATACTAGTGTACAGTCAATTTGAATGACCAATCATAGGATAACATCTGCTCTGTGCTAACGAAAAGCCAATTTGATATTCCAGGTCCATACAGTCATCCAGATGATTGTAATTATAGCTGATACCATGTGGTGTACCATTCAATGCACCAAATCATGAGAGAGATAACAACATAGTTGCTATTTTATAATGCTACATTCTAAGTTGGAAATGGGAAGAATACTGGTATGTAAATATAGAATCATTAGAATAGTCTCTTTCTATGTGGTCTTAGAAAACTGCTAACTCTCTATATACTTCATTGTTAGATATGTACAATAGAGAAAAATAATAGTACCTGAAAAGAAATAAAATAACATTAAAATATTATATGAGTGAATTTTTTAAAACTGCAGTAATCTCTAAGTACTTAATAACTTTTTGTTTTTGATTGTATTATTCTAATGGTAAGCTGCCATGCATTAGTTTAATGACTTACTAAAAACAGAGTCACTAAGTGCACTGGAACTTAAAGAACCAGTGACTTCTACAACCAGTACTCTTTCTACCTCTTTATGTGCCCAATAATATCTCCTATTTGTAAATAGATTTTTTTAATGTTGTGCTGTCCTTCACATATAGTTCATTTCCTCATAGATAATGGGAAGTCATTTTGTTTGTCAAGGCATAGACAAGTATTTCATTTTGAAATGCATGCCTTTGGCACATTACATTAATGGTCATTGAATACAATTTTGTCCAAAACAAAAACAAAATATCTCTCTGTCAGTGCACAACAGTAATATTGATCACAATATTTTCAGTTAGAACTTTATACCATCATTGCCTCTTTATATTGTGTTCTCAACAAAGCTCACACTCTGTATTATCTATTTAGGTTGGAAATAAAGATTTATTTCTTGGCTGAAAATTACATGTTCAAATTATCCTAGATAATCTTTAGAAAAATGTATACATTTAAAATATATTAACAATATATTTATATTGTGTATTAAAAAACAGAATTGAAACAATTTTGTTAAAATATGATTTTTAATATACCAGGCATGTAACTCTGCTTTTTAAAATTTCTATTGGTGAATTATATCCTTTTGTATATTTTAAAGAAGCAACAGTACCTCTCTCTCTGTGTAGAACTGATCATTAGGCTTGATTTTATTGTTATGTTACAAAATTCAATGGTGACCATCATATTGAGAGTACAAAAATCTATAGCGCTCAAACAGAAAAGATTTTTCATTTATAAGTTCTAATCTCTGGGCTCATTCTTTTTTACATTTTGGGTAAAATATCTGTCTTCTATCATTTTTTGGTCATTCTTATATATTAAATTTATTCTGACTTTTTTGCCAGACAATCAGAGGTTAGCTATTACACTACCTAATTGTGCTTATTTAGTAAACCCTGAAAATCTTTTAAATTTGCATCTTCCCACTAGCCTAGTGGAGCTTGAATCTGCAATGTTTGCAGAGATAGAAGTACTTAGTTAACCAACCCTCTTTTTTTTCTCTTATATTTAATTATATTTATCTTTACCTTCCTATTTGTTTTCTAGTTATTTTTTTCTTTTTTTTTTTTTTTCATTTTATAGCTGTAAGCAGGACAGAGAAGGTGACTATAAGGAACTAAAACATCACAGGGGAGGTGATTATTAGTAACTAAAAATGTCTTTTTCTAATCAAGAATAATCATGGCAATTTCCAAATAATTTGAAATTCAGCATTGATAGGGGAAGAATTGATATAGACATGATATCTAAGCAACTTTTGAGAATGTGTGAGATTTAACAAGGTGAACAAAAGTAAGAAAAGTGTTTTAGCAATCAAGTGTTCCATGTAAAAACACAGACATGAGAATAAAACTCTAATGTTTACAATAAATCCACAATTAGTTCAAGACTGCTAGAAATCAACTTCAAATAAAAGTAATAGTGGAAGTTTAATTTGGAGACGACTAAATGCATCAACTTGCAAAAGATCATCAATAATACATTTAGAAATTTGGTGTTTATTTTGCTAACGATATGTAGAACTGATTATTTAGTCAAGTGAAATGACATTCTGGTTATTTAATGATATATTAGTTAGGTCAATGGAGAGGCTGGAGCAAAATATAAGGCATATATATGAATGTAGAAGTTACCCAAGATCATTCAAGTATTGTAATAGAATGACATGCCAATATATTTCAAAATAATCAATTAAAAAAGTGACTATAAGGTCAGAAAATGTCAATAACAGAGAAGGAGAGGATGGTTACTAAAGATGCAATAAATCTTAAAGAATGAAGATTTATGAAATAAGATCTTTACTTTCTTGTTTGTGTGCTTGTCTTGAAGAATGTTGGTCTATAATAATCTGACATCAATGAAGAATAAGAAGTTCAACAAATACCAGCTACACTCTTGATGTTTTTCAGATGGAACTTTTCTAGTAAAAATCAAGGCCTGGGCAAGAGGGAAGGTGGTGGACAGATAATACCCATGAGTCATTTTTTTTTTCCTTCAAAGAAACTGAGGATAGAAATCAGAGGAAGCAACCACATTGGGAATGGGGCTGGGTACACGAAACCAGTCTCCCAATAAGGAGAAGAAACAGAAGCCATTGGGAAAGGTAGGCAAGACAGAGAAACAGTAAGTCAGGAATGCTGTCAGTTCACCAAGAGGGATACCTGCCCCTCTCTAACCAAGACCCCTGGACTGTTCCAAAACTCCACTTCAGAAGAAAAGTGAATACTTTTCTTCGAAGCAGTGAGAGTTTTACCTATTCAACTGTTTAACAGAAGCATCTGGTAGCAAGTTCAGCAGTGAGAAGAAACATTTCTCAGTCCCTACACAATCTCTGAATTTCCAGGATTGTCTGTGTCTCCCATGGGGAACCAGGGAAACCACTCACCCATCCCTTATGGTATAGAAAGAAACTGAGAGTAACCACAGTGAATACAATGTGTATGTCAATGAGGGGGGGGGAGGGAGGAAGGGAGGAAGAGAAAGAGGAAGGGAGGGAGGGAGGGAGGGAGGGAGGGAGGGAGGGAGGGAGGGAGGGAGGGAGGGAGAACAACCTTGTACATGTGCCCCACTTCAGGAGTTTGTGAAAGTGAGGGTTTACTACTGATAGAATTTCTGGCACTTCTTCCCTGCACAGAGAATGCAGAAGCTCTAGGCATATTACTGATAGCCTTATTGGTGGGTTATGACTAATGGCTTTAGAAATATGAGGTAGTCACCCAACTGTCCTTCTATGTAACTACCGGTTCATACCTGGATTGTGTAGAAATTGTGAGTAGCCAAAATGAGTTCTTCCCAGCGAAGAACTTTGTTGCCTGTCTTGGGGAATCAGTTTAAAGAATATACATTGGAGAAAGGAGAGTCTCTTCAAAAATGGTGCTGGGAAAACTTAGCAACCACATACAAAAGAATTAATCCAGATCACCATCTCATACTCTACACAAAAATTAACTCAAATGGGTTAAAATCATGTATGTATAACCCAAAATTATAATACATTGAAGAAAACAAACAAATTTCTTCATGATATGAGCATCAATGATCTTTTTGAATTTGTTTCTAATAGCAAGTGGAACTACGTCATACTAAAAAAAAGCTTTTTAAAGAAATAAAAATGTCAATAATTCAAAAATACACACTATTGAATGAGAGAAAATATTTGCACATTGCACATCTAACAAAGAGCTAATATACAAGCTATATAAAGGACTCATGCAACTCAAGTAAAAGAAAACAGCTCAATCAAAAGATTTGCAGAAAAGCAAAATAGGCATTACTCTAAAGTAGACATAGACAGCACATGGAAAATGATACAGACACATGGAAAAATGTTCATTATCAACTATTATCAAGAAAATGCAACTTAAAAAACACAATGAGATAGATTACCTAACACCTGAGAGAGAATCCCATATCAAAAGGACCAGAAACAACAAGTGTTAAGGAGGATATGGGTAAAACAGAATCCTCAATCACTTTTGAAGGGGATGTAGACTGACCCAGCACTGATGGAAATAATATGGAGTTCTTCAAAATAATAAAAACAGATCTCCCAAATGATTTAAATTTTTTATTCTTATATATCTACCTAAAGAATGCAAAAATAGTAATTCAAAAAAATTCATGCACTCTGATTTTCAGTGCAGCCCTATTTACAATAGGCAAGTTATGGAAACAACTTAAGCATCCCCCCCAAAAAAAATAATAATGGATTTAAAAAATAAAATAGATACAAACAATGGCATGTTATTCAAGTTTATTTTTAAAAAGATGAACTTTTCCCATTTGTGACAATACAAATGGAACATGAAGGGAATAATGTTAAGTGAAATATATCAGAAGGAGGAAGACAGATACCAGATTGCTTCACTTAAATGTGTAATTTCAAATAATAGCTACCAAAGGCTGAGACAAAATCAATAAAAAACCCTAGAAATCTAATTATGGCATCAAGGATACTGGAGAGGAAATTGGAAGGATAAACAAAGTGGGGAGCTGCCACAATGGATGATGGTGAGGATTTTGTGTTTGTCGATGGTGGGTGTCATCATTTGAGCAGATGTGATCCTATGCCTTGGAGTCATATATAACAATAGAAAATTTGCAGAAATGAATTTCAAGTCTGTAATTATTTAGAAGCAGCTCCCTTGTTCATGATTACTTTTCAATGTCTGTTTGACCATTATAAGACTAGAACATTAAGAGGATAATTGACCTGGCTTTGGATTCTGGCTACATTTCCTATTATATGCATTTCCTAAGATGTTACATCACTGGTCTGCTTAAACGTAATTTTAGTGACACCAGAAATACAATAATATCACCTACTTATGATCATTTTATATGTGCTAAAAACCAACATATGCATAAAGTACCAATCACAGATTCTAATGGCATCAGACACTATAAGGATTAGTTCTTATCCATTTTCTAACCTTAATTTTCCCTAGTCCATATGAAGAGTGCAATATGGCTTAGATTTCAGAGCTTGGACTTTTAGTTAGAAAAAATAAGCTGCAATCCTAGTTTTACCATGCTCTATTCGATAATGGTGAGTCATTTAATCTTTCTAAGCTTCAGTATCCTGATCTGTAATATGGGGCTAGAAGTACCAAGTTTCCTTTATAATCCTAGGCATTAAATGGGATAGTATATTTAAATTATATTGCCAACCATGTTGACAAAGCATGTTGTACTTAAACTCAATAAAAGAATCATTATTCTTAGAATATTTTGAATGGATAATTTAAGAGAGTCCTCATAATGGATCCAACACTTTTTACTTTGATGCCTGACTTGCTTGTGTCTACCTACTGAATAGACATAATTAGTTACCAAGAGCAACAAATGTCAATTATCAATGACCAGAACCATGTATATCTCTATTCTTGGTTTGCAATTCATTGGAAATGTCATTACTTTGGAATTACTATCTCTTTGGCTTCAATCTCAGAAGAGAGAGTAATTAGTCTCAAACCAACTCCTGCCTGTGTTTAAAGCATGATATGCCAGTCTGAGGCATGTACGCAGTCCACGTGAACACTGGTTTGCATGCCATTTGTGCTATAAAAAATATTCTGTTTACTTCACATTCTGAGTAACGCTTTTACGTTTCTGGAAAGCTTGATTAGCTAAAACAAGCCTAGCTGAAATGGAATATGGCAGGGTTGCACAAATTCTGTCAGGATATATTTTTTTAAGGATTGTGGAAAAATCCTGCCAAATCGAGTCCATCTGTTCACATATGAGTTCTTCAATATTAATAAGCCGGGCAATTGGGAGATTTATTTAATTAATCTTCATGGCTAGTGCATTAGGTAACAACAATTATCTTTACTCTTATCACAGCAGTGCTACTGTTTAAAATAAGATCAATTTAGGTTCAGAATATGATTTTAACTGACACTGGCACCCTGGAAAATAAACAGTATAATAATGTTACCACTCACAGTGAAGCAAGCAAATCAATAAATGAGAAAATCAGAAATAGTGTGTGTGAGAAAGGACTACTAGGCCAATAGATATTTCTGAAAATCCTGGTCCTGGACTCATTTTTATTTCTTTCTTTTTTTTTTCCTTTTTATTATTTATAATACATTTATATTATTTTCATTGTTGTAGTTCCCACATTTCTTCTACCACCATATCACCTGTGACCCCTCACCATTTTCCTTATGTTCCTCCCTCCCCACTGTGATCACTTTCTTCTCCCTCCTTTGCTGAATGATTCATTTCTATAGTTTTTCTGGTCATATTTTTGATTTATCTATATTTTACATATAAGTGAGAACATTTGGTATTTATCTTCTTTCCTTCTGACTAATTTCAGCTAGCAAAATTCCTACCAGCTCTATCCATATTGCTGCAAATGGCATGAGTGTTTTTTGACTGCTGAATAATATTCCATTGTGTAAATATGTCACGACTTTTAATGTATTGGTATGTTTTGGGCTACTTGGGTTGTTTGTTTTTCCTTGCTATTATAAGTAGTTCTGTAATAAGTTTAGGGATACAGGTTTCCTTTTGAATTAGTGTTTTTTCTCCTTTGTGTAGATTCCCAGAAATAAAATTGCTGGATCAAATGGCAGTTCCATTTTTAGTAGTTTGAGGATTTTCCACACAGCTTTCCATAGTGGTTGGGATCATTTTTCTCATATAGGATTTACTTATATTGGTTTAGAGCTACTGAAAGTTAGTGGTGGTAAATTTGAGGCCCTTGAGAGCAGATTGCTTTGAGTTCTAACCATCATATTATTTCCTACTCATTCAAAAGGATAGAATATGGCATTTCTTTTTTTACAAATAGAGGAAAAAACTATTTACTACAAAATTCTGTTGAACATGGACATATATTGTGTTGGGCAGATAGTATATACAAAATAAGTACTGTTAAATTGTCAAAAAAAATGCATATGCTACATGTGTCTTCCCAAAATAACTGTTCATATATGAAGTTAGTACTATATGCAAGTGGTATTCTTTTCCTTTTTCTTTCTTTTTTTTTTTGGTAAAAAAAATAGAAAATGAATAAATAGATGTATGAGTTACTAGAGAAGAAATAAAAAAACAGACCTTTTATTCTCCAAAGTATCTTTCAGTTACTGCCATTAAAATTCCCACCCAAAAAGTGTTGTTGTTGTTTTTAATTTTGAGATAACTTTGGTTGTGGTATATACTTCAAGGGATAGATAATTAAAATGCACTACATGCCGATTTATATAACATATAGTGGGGGGGTGCATTATCTGACTTAAATTAAGAAAAAAATGAAAACTTTGTATAAGATAGCTTTATTACACCATCTTACAAATTAAAAACAAATCCAAAACTAACAATTGTTATCATTTCCAGAGAAACATACATGTCACTTGTATTGAGAGAACTTACAGTAGAAATTAGGACAGACTCCAAATCTATGTATATCTTTTTATTAACATGGTGAGCTACCTTTATTGTCAGTGAATGCTTAGTTAGCATTAACCCAGTAAGAAATGATAAAAATTAGAGATCTGAAAGAATAGATGATGGACAGAAAGTGAAATTCAGGAAGTAAATTTTGCACTTGGGTGCCTGTTTTCTGTTCCAAAAGGAAATTTGGGGAAGTATATGCAAAATTTACTTCCTGGAAGTTTTACAATAAACGTCTAGATTTATTTTTGTATATATCTGAAACTTTGCACCCACTGGCTAATATCTAACAGTTCCCCAACCCTCCCAGGCACTAATCACTACAATTCTACTCTATTTCTTTAAATTATTTTAAGTTGTCAGTAGTGAAAATATGCAATGTCTGTGTTTCAGTTCCTGACTTACTTAGCAACATAGTTTCCACTTTAGTACTTGAAATGACAGTTCCCTAATTTTTTTAATCTATGTATCTATGTATCTATGTATCTATGTATCTATCTATCTATCTATCTATCTATCTATCTATCTATCTATCTATCTATCTATCTATCTATCTATCTATCTATCTATCTATCTATCTATCTATCTATCTATCTATCTATCTATCTATCTATCTATCTATGTATCTATCTATCTATCTATGTATGTATCTATGTATCTATGTATCTATGTATCTATCTATCTATCTATCTATCTATCTATCTATCTATCTATCTATCTATCTATCTATCTATCTATCTATCTATCTATCTATCTATCTATCTATCATCTAGCTATCTACCTATCTAACTAACATCTATCACCTGTCTAGCTATCTCTAATCTATCTTCTATCATTTCTATCATCTTTATCATCTGTCCTTCTACCTACCAATCATTCACCTATCTATCTTATATTTCATTCATTCACTTGTCTATTCCACTTTTGTTGCTTGTGCTTTTTGTGTTATATCCATGAAATCATCATCAAAACTGATGCCTTAAACCCTTTTACTATTTTTCATTTTTAATATTTCAAGTATTACATTTAAGTCTTTAATCCATTTTGAGTTGACCTTGGTTTATAGAACATGTTAATGGTCAAATTTTATTCTTCTTCATGTAGATAACCAGTTTTCCCAATAACATTATTTAAAAAACTGTCCCATTTGCCCAGCATATTTTTGGCACCTTTCTCAAAGACTAGCTGACCATAAATAGATAGATTTATTTCTAGATTATCTATTCTATCTCAGTGGTTCATATGCATGTTTCATTGTCAACACAATGGTGTATCCACTTCTATAAGATTATTCTTTCCTTTAGAGTTTTATTTACTTTTACCATACATATATATGTTATATATACATATATGCATTTAATATTATGCAATTGTTTTACATCCATGTTAAATTTTTCACAATATAGGTTTTCTCCCCTCAGGTGTGCTATCGATAGATGACAGACAGACAGACAGGTAGGTAGATAGATAGATAGATAGATAGATAGATAGATAGATAGATAGATAGATAGATAATTTCTAATTATTGAGAATTTTGAACTGGATAAAATGAGAACAATAAAAATATGATATGTACCTTGCTGTAATTCTGGATAAATTAAGAGAATGAAAACCTCATAAGCTGGAAATCAATTTATAAATGTATTTATCATTAATGCTTATAGGAGCAACTGAGATTTAAGGTGACAATATACTCATTTCAGAGTAAACAGACTACAATCTTAGAAAACTATTAGTTGTCCTGCCCATTGCAACCAATCCAGAAATTATTAAATAGATATCAGAACAATAGTTTTGTTTCCTACAGAAAGCTATCTCTGAATTGAAAAGAGAAAATGGGTTGAGTTACAGAACCTGTTTTTCTCCCATGCAGTTATTTTCCTCCATGTCCCTGGACATGGGATAGCATATGGAATAGGACAAAGAAGCTAGAATTATTGAGAGGAAAGCATTTCTACTAACATCATAGTAAAGATAACTCAGAAAAAGAAATTTATTCTCATTTATAATCTATGCTAAACCAAGTTAGTCAAACTGTGATGGTATCGTCTTCTTTGCCTAAGACATCTACCATCAGCTACAAACCTGGTTCAACTACAAAGTTAGAATGGAAGAAATGGAAGAGTCAGCCCAAGACCATCCTCACTTCTATTACCAAATTTTGACTTTGAGGGTTTCTCAAAACCACCCTCAGGTTTGAATAGTCAATAGAAAGACTTGCAAAGCTTATCAAAAGTGATTATATAGCATGTTACAATTAGTGCAGAAAAAAACAGTCAAATAAAGAGACACAAATTCTGCGAGTCTTCCAAATACATGACTTATGTCAGAATGTGTTACTCTACCAGCATCAATGTGTGACAATATTTATGGTTTTGCCAACACTGAAAGCTTTTTATTTAGCCTTTGATATGCAGGCTTGATTGATTGATTGATTGATTGCCCATGTTGAACTTAAAAATATGCTTGGTTTTTAAACTTAACTCAATCTCTTAATGTGACTTCTATTACATGATACAAAACTTATAGCCTATATCATTTGCTTTGACTTTCTAATGCAGTCCTCTACCTTTAAACAAATGATATCACTGATCCTACCCTCTGTCATTTTTTCAAATTATCTGGTATAGTTTATGGGGCTACCATGATCAACAAAGACTCTTTTTTCAAATAGGAAGTTCCAAAGTTTTAGAGGTTACCTTGAGAAACTAGAGACTAAGTTCAGACCTCTGTCTGAACAACTCCAAATTTCTGACTACACACAGGTCCTAAAAACATCATTTCTGAACTGCTTCACTGATATTTCAACTAACTTTCAGGTTCTAACTTATTGTCCCATTATTTAGCAATCCCTTCAGGATGGACCTTGCATTCCTTTAGAAGAACACAGTACTTTCACAGGTGATCATTGTTCTGATATTCCACTAGTTTTTATGACTCTGTTGGTACATGGTGTTGCTTATGCCAGAGTGCCCTTCAGAACTTCTCTCTCTGTAAATTTCTCATTAAAATTTCAGTTTCCAATATATAATCATATGTAGTTTAGCAATGGGACATGTTCTAAGAAATGCATCATTAGGCTATATCATTGTTGTGTGAACATCATAAAGTACACATTATTCTCCAAATAATATTTCTCCATGTCATTGCCATAGCAATTCAGTAACTCTTGAAGGAAGAGCTGGGTCATCTAGGACTAATATTGCTTCTGTAGTACAAAAGCAGTAAATGTTTATTGGTAGGTTTGTTGATGTACTAATTGAAGACAGTGGGGTTCTCATTGTGCTAGGTGACATAGGGCTTGAATTTTTAACCTGCAACATTGGCTCCTATCAATGTTGTTATCTTGTCCTTAAAAATCTTGAAATATAACACTGAAGTGTCCTCCTCGTGTATAAAATCTTTTGGGACACTTTTTCAGAATAGGGAAATTTCAACAATCTTGAATCTTTGCTTTGGTAAATAATTTTCTCTACAATCATATGATCTCAAGTTTCCATTTATTAAAGCTGTTTTTCCATCCACATTTTCAGACCCACCATCCACTGGAAATATCTCTTAGGTAACATTATTAGTAAATGATATATGTTTATTGGTCCATGGTAAATGAAACATCAGAATAAATCAAGCTCAAGGTATGAGAATACTTTCAAGAGACATGCTAAACATAAGTGTTAGGAACTACCAGTGTAGAAGACTAGGACATGCTGTTGGCTAAAACATTATTAAACAACATGAATTTTGGCATTACCATTGTATATATGGTCCATCAATGGTTGAAATATCATTGCATAGCATGGCTATATAACAGTATATAACAAAGGTAATATATTAATAAAGGAGGATTAACAGTTATAATAACAGACCCAAAATATCAGTGACTAAAATAATACATTTCATACCATTAGATATTTGGTAGACTGCCTTACCTATGCTAATATAAAGACTTTTATCTCTACACTGCATCTTCTAAAGAAGGCCTCAGAACCCTCCACTGAATTCTCTATACGCAATTAAATGTAATGGAACACAAGTTCTTTTAGAGATTTTTAAAGGTCAGTCCTGAAAATGGGATATACCATCCTTCTTTCATTGGTTGTAGTCACCTGATCTCATCTAGACACAGGGGCCCATCAAATGCAATCTAGCAGGTACATTCAAGAGAGAAATGACAGAAACCTGGTGAAAACATAGAGAACTTCTGTCACAACATGTTAAACATTACACTTCAGTATATCTTTCAAGATGTCTCTCAGGAAACAATATTTACTTTGTTGATGATGGCACAGTCTTTGTCCCTACAGTGCCATGTGACACACTTAATTGCAATCTAATTGTATGACTATTTCTTTTAGGGAACTGAATTTTGGGGAAAAGAATCTATGTTTCATATATCATTTAATTTTTCAGCAATTACTATTAGCTCTGACTTACAGTAGGTATAAAACAAATGCTTCTGAATGAGTTATATAATCAATGAATGCCATTCATGCTATTAAGGAAATTCATCTGAGTATCATTAGAATCATAAAACAAAATGTGAAACATTTTCCAACTTAGAATTTCAGGAAGAGGAGAGTTCCATTATCAAAATAGGAGAAAAGGGAAAAAAAATGTGATGTTGTGTTAAGGGAAGTAAGTCTGATTTTTTTCAAATCTTTTAACTAACAATGCATTTTTGTACTGCAGGTGTTATTGAGTAGTCTAGGGTACTCCAAGACCCCTAACTTGCACACTCTAAATGGATTTATCATCTACAGCATAAAGACAAATCATTCTCATAGTGTTTAACACCTTCATCATGAAAGAATTTTAATAAAATTAACGCATAGAGAAAGAGAAGAAAGGATAATAATTTCTTAAGAAAATACAGTTACCCATCCCTCCCCTTTGCATAAATAGGATTGGTATAAAACAGCTAAATAAGATTGGTACAAAATAGGACCATTAATACCCAGCAAGCAGCTGGTCACAAATCTAAGGCATTTCTGACTAGGAACCATTGAGAAGCAGAAGAAGAAGCCAGGCATGTCTGAAATAAAAGGAGCAAAATTAATATGCAAGCAAAGATAATGACTGTCACTGTCAGCTTCCCCCCATGTCTCTTGCAAGTGTCTTCGCGTGGCTAGTCTAGTGGTCTCCTTCACAGTTTCTTAGTTCTGGTGCCACTCCAAACCAGGAAGCAAGTAAGCACTTCTCTATATGTCTCCCCATTGTGTATCAGTGCCTACCTACCTTCTTTATTATATAGTTGACCTCTTGGCTCCATCCTTAGATAAGTAGAGCAGAGAACATGGTACCTCTTCTTTTTATGGAGAGGTCTCTGCTATAATTACTCAGTGGAGTAATTGGCATGGGCATCACGTGGGTAATTTTAGATGGGTTTAACGTTTATGGAGATGTTTCTGTTACAATTACTCCTTAAAAATAATTGGCATGGAAATTGTGTGTGTGTTTTTAGATGGGTTTAACAAATAATTTTATTTATTTTTTTTAATTTCATTTTATTATTTTTTATATGTCACATCAATTTAATCTCCATTTAATTTCCTGGGGTGACCCACCATCTCCCCTCCCTGAACATTCCAACTGGTCCCCATCTTCCCACTGTGCATTTTCTTTTGGTTGTCCATATATTAGTGAAATCATTTGGTTTCTGTCTTTTTTCTTTCTGACTTGTTTCCGCTAGTATGATTTCTTCTAGGTACATGCAAATTTCAATAAATTCATCAAATTTATCATTTTTCATTGATGAGTACTATTCCATTGTGTATATATACCACATCTTCTTTAACCATTCATCTGTTTTGGGACATTTGGGTTGTTCCCATCTCCTTGCAATTATAAACAGTGGTGCAATGAACATCCGAGCACAGGTGTCATTTTGTACCCACATTGAGGTCTCCATTGTGTAGATTCCTAGAAGAGCGATTGCATCAAATGGTAGTTCCATTTTCATTAGTTTGAGCATCCTCCACACCACTTTCCATAGTGGCTGAACCACTTTCCATTCCCACCGGCAGTGTAAGAGTGTTCCTTTCTCTCCACATCCTCGCCAGCACTTAGTGTTGCCTATTTTTTTTTTTTTTGATGTGGGCCATTCTTACTGGTGTAATGTGGTATCTCATTGTGATTTGATTTGCATTTCTCTGATTGCCAGTGACATTGAGCAGTTTTTCATGTACCTGTTGGCCATTTGTATTTCCTCTTTGGAGAAGAGTCTTTTTAGTTCTCTCCATTTTTTGATTGGGCTTCTTGTTTTGCTTTTGTTTAGTTGTGTAAGTTTCTTATGGATCTGCATTATTAAACCCTTATCACTCTTGTGGAGGGCAAAAATTTTTTCCCATTTGTTTGGGGTCTTTTAGTTTTTTTCTGTTGTCCTTTTTTGCTGTACAGAGCTTTTTAGTTTGATGTAGTCCCATCTGTTTATGTTTTTCTTCATTTTTTTTTTTTTTTTGCCATCTGTAGATGTTTCCAAAAAGAGATTTCTGAATTGTACTTCATGGAGGGTTTTGCCCAGGTTTTCCTCTATGTATGTTATGGTTTCAGGTCTTACATCTATTTTGAGTTGATTTTGAGTAGATTTTTGCACATGGTGTGAGGGTATTGTCTTGGTGCATTTTTTTGCAGGTCTTAGTCCAATTTTCCCAACATAATTTATTGAATAGGCTATCTTTGCTCCAATGTATGTATTTCTCCCCTTTGTCAAAAAAAGTTGACAAATGGTTTATATTTATATATATATATATATATATATATTTATATATAAATGGTTTATATTTATACATTACATTTATATTTACATTTACATTTATATATAAATGGTTTTATTTCCAGGCTTTCAATTCTGTTCCATTGGTATGATTGTCTGTTGTTGTACCAGTACCATGCTGTTTTAATTATTATGGCTTTGTAGTATAACTTGAAGTCTGGAATAGTTAGGCCTCCATTCTTTCTTTTTTGTCCAGGAGGTTTTTTGATATTCGAGATCTTTTGTTATTCCATATGAATTTCTGTAATTTTTGTTCTATCTCTTTGAAGAATGTCATTGAAATTTTTATAGGGATTGCATTGAATCTGTAGATTGCTTTTGGTAAAATGGCCATCTTGATGAGGTTAATTCTTCCAATCCATGAGCAAGGAATGTCTTTCCATTTCCTTATGTCTTCTTCTCTCTCTTTTAGCAGTGTTTTAAAGCTTTCTTTGTACAGTTCTTTCACGTGCTTTGTTAGGTTTATTCCCATGTATTTAATTGATTTTGGTGCTATGGTAAATGGTATGGCTTTTTAAATTTCTTCTTCTGCTTGACTTTTTGCATATAGAAAGGCTATTGACTTCTGTGTGTTTATTTTGTAACCAGTTACCTTACTGAACTGTTCTATTGTTTCGAGAAGTTTTTCCGTAGTTTTTTGGGGGTTCTCTACATAAAGAATCATATCATCTGCATATAATGATAGCTTCCGTTCCTCTTTTCCTATTTGTATCCCTTTTATATCTTTCTCTTGCCTTATTGCCCTGGCTAGAGCTTCCAGTACATTGTTAAAAAGTAGTGGAGAGAGTGGGCATCCTTGCCTGATTCAGGATCTTAATTGGAATAATTTTTAGTTTTTCCCCATTTAAGATGATGTTTGCTGTAGGTTTATCATATATGGGTTTTTTTATGTTGAGGTATGTTCCTTCAATTCCCAATTTTTCAAGGGCTTTTATCATGAATGTGTGCTGGACTTTGTCGAATGCTTTCTCTGCATCGATTGGTATTATCGTGTGATTTTTGTTTTTTTGTTTTTATTCTTGTTGATGTGGTGGATTATGTTAATTGATTTCTAGGTGTTGAACCATCCTTGTGCCCCTGGGATAAATCCAACTTGGTCATGGTGAATAATGCTTTTTATGCATCATTGGATTCGATTTGCTAGGATTTTGTTTAGAATTTTTGCATCCATGTTCATTAAGGAAATTGGTCTGTAGTTTTCTTTCTTGGTGCTATCTTTATTTGGTTTTGCTATGAGAGTGATGTTTGCTTCATAGAATGTGCTTGGGAGTTTTCCCTCTTTCTCGATTTTTTGGAATAGTTTTAGTAATATAGGTGTTATTTCCTCTTTGAATGTCATGTAGAATTCATTTGTAAATCCATCTGGTCCTACGCTCTTGTTTTTAGAGAGAGTTTTGATGACTTTCACTTTCACTGCTTATGAGTGGATTATTTAGGTTCTCTGTTTCTTCTTTGCTCAATTTTGAGTAGTTGTATTTCTCCAGGAATCTGTCCATCTCATCCAGGTTGTTGTATTTAACAAATAATTTTAAGCAAAAGTAATCTTTTATTGATTTCTTAAGACTAACATAACAAAATACTTCTATTGTAAAACACCATGTTAAGTGCTATTGGGGACAGAGTTTGGCAATAGAGGGGAAAAATTATAATGTTTGAAATGTGATGGAAACATAAAAGGCAAATGAAATTAGCTATATAATTTGAGATACATTAGTCATTCCTATTCCATAGCTTTAAAGTACACAAATTCTACCAGGTCTCAAGACAGGAAATAAAAACAAAGAGAAACATATGTACCCAGTTAATCTGTGCAATTAATTCTACTAACCTGCCCTTCAACAAGAAAAAAAAAAAACAATAATTTCATTATATTGTGCTATTATAAGACATTTAAAGGGAAATTATATGTAATTTTTTTATCCTAATCAAGTTTGAACATGTGTGGGAATTTTCAGTATCAATATTTTGTTTTTTTGTTCTTATTTTCATTTGTTGGTTTTTCTACATTTCATCAAGTAGTTCCCAAATTCTAAAAGAACTAGTTTTAAATCTGAATTTAGCATTCCCTTCCAGGTATTTATCAGAAGTGGGTAGTTATTAAAAATAATGACTAAATAGTGAAGACAATTTTATAAATATTTTTGAAACATCAACAAAATTCTTTAAGTGAATTAAAATCTTACTGAAATATATTGCTTCTGTAAATTTATTTCCCTCATCTACATATCCTAAATAAGCAAGCAACTTTCCATCTCCTAACACTGTAACATATGATCTGATTACTACATTAGTGCAATTCATCTTCAAAAATTGCATTCTATTGGATACAAAATTAAAATAAAGTATTATATAGTTTTGAAACACATTTACCAGTTGAGTTTACCATGTGTTTTAAAATATATATGTTTGGCTCCATATAGTGTATTCTTCTCCATTTATAGAGTCCCATATACAACTAAGATTCATGAAAATTCAATAGATGATTTAGGATGAACACCTCTCAATTCCTACCTCTGAAATATTTGTTGTTTATTACATACTTATAAGCAGGTCGCTAGTTCTAGATGATATTATATAGAACTGAACAAGAGAGCAGAATTCCATTCCTTCAGGTAGATTGCCTTCTGTATGGAAGAGGAAGGCAATTAATAAGCAAAATATAAATATAGCACTTTCAGAAATTAAAATGAACAATAAACATAATAAATCTTCACAATATAAAAATGAAAAATATAAATCTTCACAATATAAAAATGAAAAATATAAATCTTCACAATATAAAAATGAGGGTGGTAATAACTCTATCACAGGTCTTTCCTAGAAGACCTAAATGAGAAAGGGGATTTAATGAGCAAACAAATTGAGAAACTAAATCCTTACCAGAGAGAACATAAATTGTCAGAGTTAAAGGCAGAAACAAGATACTCAAGAAATAGCAAAAATCCTACAGTTTTTTGGCAGGTTACCTAGCTTGATAGACTGAAAAAGGTAAGTGAAAGAAAGAAAATGTTCTGGTAGCTATTGAGGGACCATATAAGCTGTGGTAAAACATATGTATTTTATTTAAAATTAAATACATTAGATGTTACTAGAACTTTTACACTAAGCAGGGGGTGATCGGAAATATATTTTAAAAGTTTACTATGGTCATGTTATGGTGAATAAATTAAGGAAATATATTTCTTAGGGCAAAAACTAACTTCTTTAATAGAATTACCCAAATCATTTGTGCATATGCAATAAGAGTCTATTTCTTTCTCAGGCACAGAGGAAGGTAGACACTCTATGAGCTCAGAATGTCTCCTCCACAGTCTCCCCTCCTTCAGATTCTTTAACTTTCATGATGCTTCCATCCTACATTTTATCTATTATCCTACAAAATCTCCATTATCCCCAATGATGTTAATTCACGAACATCCACAGTCTGCAGAGAAGGAAAGACAATGGAGGGAAAATGATTTACCTTTTAAGAGAAAGTTAATAATATTTTGGCTCACACTATACTAGATAATTGTCCACTTACCAAGCTAAAATGTGTAGTTCTGTTACTGAAGGTAAGAAGGAACTGTAAGGGTAGATGTAGAAAAAGCAATTAAAAAGTGCACAAACCCTCCAGGTTGAATAATAAATGGCATTTTGACCTAAGAAATGGCAATAAAGAAAGCATCCTAATTTTTTGAGCATCCTGCATGTTCTGATATACATTGACCAAAAAATATTGGTCCATTTTATTGCACTTAAATTAGTCTTTAATAAATATTTGGTCGTTTGTCAATAATGTGTTCCATGTGTTAAATGTTACCTCCATAATCACTGTCTGTGTAACATTCAGAAAATCAATCAAATATTCTATTTATTTTCCACACCTATAAATACAGCAGCATTAATGTGGTACATAGCTTTAAAAATATTGTTACAGGATAGATTATTCTTTTCTGGAAGTTTTTATCTTTAATATTTGGAATACCTAGATTGTAGAGTTCAGAGAAAACTGATGCAGGCAAATTATAGAAACAGCCTTAGTGCTCCCAAATGGATGAGTGGATCAAGAAGATGTAGTATGTGTGTATATGTGTTGTATGTGTACACAATGGAATATTACTTAGCAGTTACAGTAGAAAAACTCATGCCATTTGCAGCAATATGGTTGGAACTGAAAGGGATAATGCTAAGGAAAAGATAAATGCCAGATGTTGTTATTACTATGTAGAATATAGAATAACTAAACAGTCAGATAAACAAAAGCTAACCCTTGAAACTGGCATAGCACTTAAGTATAGTTAGGAGAGAATGGTACAGGAGTAAAATCAAAGGAGGAAAGAAACACAATGGACTATTATGGTAGACAATGGTGATGGGAATTGGGTGGTAGGTGCACTATAGTGGCAATAACTGATGGGCTTATTGCTTCTATTAAAATAATAACAAAAATGTTGTCTTGGTTAATAAGCTATCTGAGGTGCCAAAGAAAGGGAAACTATCTTACCATTTTGTTATGATGCAAAAATTGCATAAAATGAAAATGTTAATTTGTTCTTAGAGTTATGAATTGTCTTTTTTGGATACTGCCATTGGTTGTTTACAGCATCTATTTTAACTTATTTCTAGAAGTCTAGTCAGATATCATTGTTAGAGTTTGATCTGTATTCTTTTACTGTTGAGTAACAATATATGCTTTAGTAGTGGTGATAGTTGTCTTATGCCTCAGTACAAATCTGTAGGAAAAGATGAGGATATAGGTGATCAAAGATAAATTAAAACATTACAATCCTATTTCTAGATAGAGTAGAATGATTTTTACTGAAGGTCCCCCAAACCAATTTTACAAAATTCAGTGTATTTAATGAGACTTGCTTAAAAAGATAAAGCTTAAGCAGAATTAGCAAAAGCTAGTAACAATATATTTAGAATCATGAGACATGAGGAAAGGGCAGTGTAAAGTTTTGTATTTTTGAGTACGAGTGATAGCAGCCATCAAAGATGTATGAAGTTCACACTTCTCATGGGCAATAACTAAAGTTGTAGAAGGAGGAAGAAAAGAATTAAAATTCACACAATTCCTTACAACTGAAAGATGTGAATATGAGTTAAAAGTCAAAAATGATGGCAAAAGATATTTTTTGGAGATATTGCTTAAAACTATATGATAAAAACACATGCAAATGATATTTGTGTATGTAGGGTGGGGATCCTTAAAGAAGGCTCTCTTAAAGCCAAGTAGAGAGACAGAAGACATACTCACTGTTATTATATTTATTAAATACAGTTTTATTATGTCTAGTAGAACAATGACTGGAACGTGCACAAATTAAAGCAATGACTCGTTGTCCTATCAGTTTTGTAAAAGACAGTCCTAAGATTACTTCACATCAGAAAAATATGATTTTCAGATTCACCTTTTATAAAAAATATCTGCATATAAGACCAAATAGAAGAAAAGGTTTGAACAAAAAGACAGGTTTTCATTATAAGATTTATAAGATTACTGATGGTTACAATTGACTTTCCAAAAATAAGGCATTTAATATATATTCTTATAGCCACTAGTAATAATATATATTCTTGGAGCCAGTAATAATAATACATATTCTTGGAGCCAATAATTAAATTTTAAAAATGTATTAAGTATAGCTGGATGCCCTCTGATGGGATATGGTAATTCTTTTTTTAGAATTGTCATTCAACATTATTTGAATTCTCATGGGGAACTTTATAAGAAAAATGAAAGGAAATTCATTTGTGTGTTATAGAGAAATATAATTTTTAAAGTTCTATAGCCTAATATTAATTTTAAAATTTGTTTTTTCTGTCTTACAAAATTATTTATTGAAACAACATGGGTTTACATTGTTGTTGGCATTTACGAAGTATAGGTTATTTCCCTCTTCAGGTGTACTTGCCATACTGCACTCAGCACCAAATCACTTGAAGAAGGATGAGAAACCATAAAACAACTGACAGATTTGACTACACATAAATAAAATAAAAATATACCCCAAGAAAATAAAAATCAAACAGGTTGACAAAATGCAATATGATAGTTATAATAATGAGCATTTACTCTGCCCTTCATATTTGACACACTTCTATAAATTGATATTTAAAAAGATAAATTCAGAGAAAAGAATGTCAAAGTTTATAACTAGATTGTTCACAAAGAGAAAATATAACTCTAATAACCAAATGAATACACGTTCTGATTTTGTGACAAGAAAGTACAATAAAAAACCAAGGCATTTTTAAAATTGATGTTTAATTTAATTTTAAAATTGAAATTTTCTAGAATTACCTGGCAACAATCACAGAATATGACTGATAGGATATTGATGTGATTATCTCCTAAGACTGTGAGTTGGTGCAATTTTGTAGGATACGATAAAGTATGAAATGTATGTTAAGACAATCTGTGGCCTAAAAATCATTTTGGAACTTTTGTCACATACTAAGTTTCCTCTCCATAAAGATATTCTAAGTGGAAAATGTTATAACAAAAATTTGTTTAAGGTGGGAGTAAGCCATAGAAACCTAAACAGAACTTTGTTGCAAAGTATAATGTGTTCATTTTGGTATAAAAAGAAAAGTCAAAAGTGGAAATATTAAAAAGGGAAACAGAAAAAAGGAGCAAATGGTTGCAGTACAGTCAGTCAAGGCTCATTGTCAGCCATTTTCAGAAATGTGTCGCTTAAGATACGTAAAAATGTTGTAAGATGAAGTCAAGAAAGAAAATAAGAGGTAGGGAACTGAAATGAGAGCAGGGGATTTCAATTCAAGATACCAGATTTCAAAATCTTACACCTCTGGTCTTCCTTTTTCTCATCTGAAAAATGGAGATAAAATCATGAAATAATAAAATAATGACAAAGTATTTCCTGAAATCAAGAATTAAAACTAATTGCTTTAAAGTCATCCAATGCAACTCCCAATAAAATTTAAATGTTTAATTTAGGGGCAAAAGGATGGCTATCGGTAGATGAAGATTTCCTCTTAACCAGTTTCACTAGAGCTGATCCCCATATTGAGCTCAGGCATTGGCAACGAATCAGGAGAGAAAGCTGGACCAATTGTTCATGCCAAACATGCAGATGAGGAAAAGTGTTATTTTGGTTAGTTGCTTTGAAATACTGTTGTTGTTTTTCCGACACTTCCTGAGCACATAAATATTCATGAGTGCAAATCAAATATTGTAGTTATCATCCAAATTAAAAGATGCAACACCCCTTAAGAGGAAATATGCTTTTTAAAAAATACTCTTTAAAGCTTAGTACCTTTGATATTAAATATAAAGCTTTAGAAGGGCATTGAAATTTATGAGGCTTAATTTTTTTTTCCGGTAGTGAACAAAGAAACTAAGACTGGTTCTAATATTCCTATTTTCTACAATGGAATAAAATTAGCTTCTCTCATCACTTCAGGAAAACCTTTTCAAAAATATCCACTCCCTCTCCATCCCCATTACAACAACCACCAAGAAAGCATAGAGTTGAAATTTTATACAAAGCATACATGAAACAAAATCACAATGGAAATACTGATCTACATAAATATGCTTGGTTTATCCAGGAGAGAGATAAGCCTGTGTAACTTTGATGAGTTTATTTATATATTTTTTTGCACGCATGATTTTTCTATAAATGTTAATGGATCTGTGGAGCTGACTGATGGTTAGCTGAATGGCAAATGTAGGACAATTCTTTATCCATTTAGCTGTTTATTGGCACTTTTTTTTTATTCCAGGTAATCATCTATAATAACCTGTTAGTTGCAAATGTAGAATGGTTTTTATAGTAGTTTCATTTTATAGCTTAACTTTAATAGTCTAAAGGCTTATAAAGATATGTTATATTTGAGAGCACAATTTCAACTTCTAAGAATGAATTATAAGGCATTACCTAACCATGTAAGAGTACATTTACACAGATATTCATCAAATCATTTTTGAATAATTTAAAATAAGGAATCAATATGTATCCTATTAGCTTGGTAAATCACTGATATCTATTCAAATCTTAAAAAATGTATAGTAAATTAGCATTTATTAATCTGAGATGATATTTACACTAGTGGTATAAGTGAAAATGATTTCTTAATAATTAAAATAATGCATGCATATTTTAAATATGTCTGTATAGATATGAGCAGAAACACAATGGAAGATAAATACTACTATTCTCACAGTAATTTTCTTGTGGAACATTTTATATTCTAAAAATAGATAGCTTATTTACATGTTCCCATTGTTCCTAAAATCAATAATTATTGCTTTTTAGTCACAAAAAGCAGGATTATAAAAGTAATAACAGCTAACATTTATGGATTTCTTACAGAGTGCTAGTATGTATTCTAAGTTGTGCCAAACATTTTCTCATTAAAACTTTTGCAAACTTGTTATATTAGTACTACTATTTTTTTTTAGAAATTTACTTTACACATGAGAAAACCTGGATAGAGTGTGTAAAGATAGCAGACACAAAGGTATTTTCCCTAGCAGCAAATTGTATAATTCAGAAAGTTGCTGTTATTTAAATGTATAATATACATCACAGGAGCTGTGCATATATGTGTGAATGTGTGTGTGTTTGTGTGTGTGTGTGTGTGCTGTGTGCAGTAGTCTCTTGTTTAGATACTTCAAGCCTCATTTAGATATTTCCCACTAATCTCTTTTTATGGCACACCCAGCATATACTTAATGCTATTTACTTTTATACTTATTGCTTTTAGACTTTGTAAGTTACTTATATACAGGGCTATATTTTTGTATCTTCAGCGTCCAGGATAATACTTGTCAACTGGAACATCTTCAATAAATATTTGTTGAATGAATGAGTATAATGTGAATATATACTTACAATATATAAAATTTCATTATAGTCTACTTAATATAATTTACACAACTGTGTGGGTGTAATGCTTCAAAATAATTAGTAGTAAGTCTCTCAAATGAGAGAAGAAAGCATATCTGCTTCTCTGTATTCTGCTCCCACTCAAAACAATTGTAAAGTGAAATCAGCAGGCACACACAGATCATTAATTCTAAAAAAGGGAGTCTTTTAAGATGAAGCACAAAAATGCAAGTCTGTATGAGAAGAAAATTCAGGAAGCAGAAAAACCAACTCTTTTATATTTTTAACATAGAGAAGTGACAATTGTACTCAAAATTTAAAAAGGGAAATATAGATGAGATAATGATTTACACTATTTTATGAATTCTTACATTTCAACGTCATTGATAAGTCTGAATCAGATGGCATTCCAATTACAAAAAATTTTTTGGGTTTTGGTTTCATTGTTGATATTGTTTTTGTTAGTTCAGTTCCTTACGTAATTAATAAGAAAACGAATATACAAAATCAACCGGGCATGGTGGCTGGTGCCTGCTGTAAGCTTCAGCCTATGAAGTGGCCGGGGCTAGGGATCGCGGTTCGAGTCCCGCCTGGGACCCGTAGCGAGACCTAGTTCCAAAAATATAGCTGGGCATGGTAGCGCATGCCTGTAATCCCAGCTACCTGGGAAGCTGAGGCTGATTTCTTGAGTCTGTGGTAGCCCGGCAATGAGAGCCTGTGGTTCCATGGGCAAAAGTAGCGAGACCTAGTCCAAAAAAAAAATAATATATATATATATATTATTTTGTATATATATATACAATACAAAATAATATATATACAATGTATGTATATATATATACAATACAAAATAATATATATATTATTTTGTATATATATATATACAAAATCAAAGTGACTGAGAGATTTAGATAGGTTTTTTTTTGTTTGTTTGTTTGTTTGTTTGCTTGTTTTTGTTTTTTGGATTGTATGTTTGTAGTAGTAACACCCCAACCACTCACTCTGATTCTAACTAACAATTTCCTGTTGGGAAGTTGTTTTGCCAGAGGTTTACTCCCAGTCAAGGAACCAAAACTGATACTTGGTGAAATCTAGGAGTGACCACAGATCCTAACTACCGAGGGGAAAACCCTTGGTACCTTTCTAAGAGTCCATGACACTTCCATGCACAAAGAAACATAATTGGAGTCTAGTGCATTCAGAAATTTGTAACAGACAGAGAGATGTAGGGGAAAGAAGGACTCTTCAATAAGTAAACTCCCAGTCAAACTCTAAAATTACCCATTCTCTCTAAGACAAACACATAGCCAAAAAGGTCAACTGTGGGCTGAGTGGATAAGACCAAACAGCAAAATTGCATGATAAAAAAGGTACATGAGTCATTGACTAGAAGCCCAGATAAGGCCCAAAGTTGTGGAAAAGAGGAGGAGCAAAGTTCAAAATGTAACCTCCAAGCTGAACAATCCACCACAAGGTAAAGAAAATGGCTGCCACTTTTCTGAAAAGCTAGCTTGAACCAAACTGTTAAAACTGAAAATAGCAGAGATCAGGAACAGCCTCTTTCCCTCATGTCTTCTGCCTCTCACTCACGTTGTGCACTATCCACTCTGTACCTTTTTTTCCAGAAGTTCAGAAAAATGTGTTTCATGGCATGCTAGGAGTTGTAATCAGGTATCAGAAGAGCAAAGATGGGAAATATATTCCAAATTGTCCAGCCATGCCACTTAGCTGCATCCTTCCACCTCAGCCATGCCAGTTTACCTTTTTTTAACAGTTGTAGGCATGGAAAAGCAAATATTTTACTTCATTTATAATAAGAATACCAAAATTGTTTAAAATTATTGTTAAACTACTTAACACAGAATAGTAAACAACAAAGAGTGGGGTTTGAGATAATGGAGGGAACACCAAAGGGAGGAAAGAGAGGGAGGTAGCCCCAAAACCATTTACTGAGGTTGTAATTTAAATAATAAATATAAATAAAATTTAAAAATAAAATAAAATATTGTTAAACTTATATGAAGTAAACTGAATAAAGACAAAGAATTATATATTCATTAATTTCAAGTAATCAAAATTTCACTTTAGAGTAGAGTTTAATATCCAAGTTACAAAGAACTCATCATGCAGCTTAACAACATAAAACAATCAAAAGACTAGACAAAGATTTGAATGGACACATTCCCAACAGAAATATACAGATGACTGAAAAGCACATTTTAAAAAAAGGAAGAAAAGTAAAAGCTCACCATCCTTTATTATTTGAGAAATACAAATCAAAATCGCAATGAGATATCACCTGATATCTGTGAGGTGGCAAACATCAAAATCACTGAGAACAGAAAATGTCCACAAGTACATGGAGAAAAAGAACCCTCATACACTTCTAGTGAGAATGTCAATTGGTGTAGCCTCTGTGGAAAAAGTAGGGAGGCTTCTCAAAATATTAAAAATATACCTCCCATATGATCCAGAAATTTACTTCTAAACATCTCTCCAAAGAATATAAAAATACGATTCCAAAAAATATAGGTATAGAGATCTATCTATCTGTCTGTCTGTCTGTCTGTCTGTCTGTCTGTCTGTCATCTACCAATCTATCACTGATCTATTTATGTTCACTTCAGCACTATTTATAATAGCAAGTTAAGGAAATAACCGAAGTGCCCTAGGACAGATGCTTGTATCAACAAGAATGAAAGGGATTTGATGAAGGGTGGAAGAGTACTAATGAACTGTGGTTGAACTGATTGGTGAGCATTATATGTTAACATACATTTGTGGAAATATGAGCCTATATTCCTTTGACATGCTGTGATTTAAATGATTTCAATGTTACTTCAACAGATATGAATAAAGAAGAAAATGAAGGCAGAAAAAATGGTGATGGAAATGAAAGAACTTAAAATCACTGTATATCAAGAATACAATAGACTAATAATTTTTAAAAGAAGGATAAGGGAAAAATAAAAGAAACAGAAAGAAAGGGAGGAAGGAAGGAAGGAAGGAAGGAAGGAAGGAAGGAAGGAAGGAAGGAAGGAAGGAAGGAAGGAAGGAAGGAAGGAAGGGAAAGATTAGGGAAATTTCTCAAAGATTTTTGCATTTGAATTCCTATTTGAATGAACATATGAATTTAATAAATAATTATGCCTCTGTTTTAAAAAAGAAAAGGAGATTTGAAAATAAGTATCTTTAAATATGTCATTTAATTCTTAAAACAGCATTACAGCACATGAAAGTGCATAGGAAGATAAAAGTTCACATTCATAAATAATGGATTCTTATATAGGGCTTATACAGTATCAAACAGATTTTGAACATCAGGATAAATAAGTGTAGGAAACATTCAGTATTGACTGTTAAATAAAATTAAATATTAGTTGCTGTTAAGGGTTCTTGAAAAAATCTTTTCGTCTTTTTCTTCAAATTTTGGTTTATAGCTATGCCTTTTCATTTCATCATGATGTGCAATGACTTTGTTAAGTAGACTCTACTTGTTGGGCATCAAACTGACTTGTTTACCAACTCTGTCTCTGTAAGCTTTTGCCTCAGTTTTAGCATCTATCACTGTCCACCAAGGCTATGTCTGCTAATAGAAACAAAAACCCCATGGAAATCCATGGCATTCATTTTGATCCTCACAGTTCTCCAGTAAATAGAGGGCAGTTAAATCATCTCTATAAGGGGAATATTGTATTACTCTCTTTTTGATAATGCTAACAGCTTGAAGCAGCCATTTCATATTAGCACAAGCTTCCCGAGCACTTATGCTACATAAGAATAATAAAACTGCTAAGTGTAGATATCACAGAGGCTGCCATTTTGTTACATTTCCTAGATTTGCTTTAATCAACAACATAATGTAAATTTTCCTTAGGGGGTTCTGAGTTCTCCTAAGTTTGACCAATTCTAAGATCTCTGATAAGTTGTTTGGCAGTTTATTTTTTGCCCTCATTCACCCTTGGAAGGAGATCCAGGAATATGCCATTTGAGATGCACATTTTCTTCCTTAAAAAGGCTTTTGGCAGATATAGGATGGAAAAAGGAAGTGTTTGAGTGGGATCCCAGAGATCTATCAAAAAAAGACTTAACACAAGGGTTTATATTTCTCACTTTGAGACAGTCTGAAATGAAGTGTAGGTCTGTATTGCCTTTAAGTGAAAGCAAAAGCTTGGAGGATATGCCGGCACACCCACATGCCCTATTGAAAGCATGCAACCTAAAATACTAACTATGCCAAAAGTACATTTCCTATGAAAATTAACACATTGATAGTTCTTTGCCACTGTTGACTCTAAGCCCAAAAGGAATTTTCAAGATTAGTATGCACTGGATAGGTATACACGCTTACTGTTTTGGTCACAGTGCAAACCAAAAGAAAGCCACATATGTATTTATTGTACATTATGGGCTATTGGAGGTTCTCATTATTCCAGTCATGATTGGCATTGAGATTCCATCCCTCATTTTAGATATTAAAATTCTAAAGTGAAAAGTATTAACTGCTTGAGTAAGTCACAAGTTAATCATATTTTAGAGCCTAACGACATATTCATAGTGTAACTATCATCTAAATGGTCTCAATAAAGCAGATCAATATCTTGGACTTCTTTTGTATGGACCCAGTGTTTCCTTTCACAGTTGTCACGGGCTCACTATATAAATGAAATGAGAGCAAACCATTTTTGTGATCAGTTGAAAGTTATCCTTGATTTTTAAAAATCATTTAAAAGCTAACTATGAAAATGCTTCATAAATACACCATAATCTCAGGTGTCCTTAGTAGTAATTCAGGACATAATTTTTAAAACCTAAGTGTAGAAACTTATTTTCCTTACAATGTCTATTCATGGAAAGAAAGGAGAGATTTGTAACATGGATAACAATAGGTTTTTTTTTTTTTTTGACCTTTTCACCAACATATGATTTTCTATACAATAAGCCTTGCTGAGTCTGAGTCTTGAGGGACTTAGTTTTATTGATACAAAAAAAAGAGAATAGTTTGCTGTGTGGATAATTTATTTGATTTTACTATGCTGCATGTTTCTATAAGAAAAACTTAAAAGAAAATTAAACTCATTTAAAAAAGCACATAAATTGTTTTTGCAATGAAGCAATTAAGAAAGCCTGTCTATCTAAAGTGATGGGTAATATTCTAAATACAAAAAGGGCTAAATTGCCTTCTATTTGGAAATTGTGTGCTATCTCCTATGGTTTAATAAGAAAGGGATATGTGGGATTAATATGAAGATTCAACACCCTAATTTATGACTTACTAAAAATTTGATACAAATTCCAAAATTAAAATCAATTCAAATAAATTGATTTATGAATAACTTCTCTCCAAATTGAGTTATTAATTACTTTTACTATTTTAAAATAATAACTTATTTATTCTAAGCAGAATTATTTTACACTAATATAGCTAAAACACTAATTTAGCAACTAATGTTAAGCATATGCAAGAAGGCTAAAAGGTATATCCTAGAAAGTGTCAAGTTAAGATCTTTCATCAAAATTTAAACAGTAATGATATCACAAAGTCCTTTTGATGTCTCGACACCATACCCAGCACTACATTTAGAACATGCAGCTTATATTTCACCAGAAATCAGATTAATATATATGAATAACAGAACAGAATCAGGCCAGAGTATGACATGTAATTATAAGAAGGTTTGGTGTTGAAATTTAAGCTGAAAAGAATGAAGAGATAATACAAGTGAAGTTGGTGAAAATGTAAGAGTTAGATAATAAACACTCAAACTTACTATGATAAATTATTCATACATCACCTTACAGGCAACATCATCCCAAAGAAGAAATTTAATCCTAAAATCAATATGGTCAAATTACCATGAAATAGTTTAACATGTATTTTAAGGATGGATTTGAGGGAAACAAGAACTGGATCAGAACTAAGAAAACTAGTTAGAAAATTCTTGCAGTAATATAGACTCATAACGAACACTGACTGAAATAGAAAGTGGTGACAAAGAAAAAAGGAAACAGGATTCAAGATATGTGAGATACATAAATATGTGTGTATGTATATATATTATATACCATATCCTTTCAATTGATGTATATATACATAATGTATATGTATGTATATATACATAATTTATGTATACACATATATATATACATTATATATACATGTATATATACACATTATATATACATAATTTATGTATACACACATATATATACATCAATTGAAAGAATATGGTCAAGTACAAAGAATAAAGAAGTAGGAAATCTAGTTGGGTGGTGGAGAGGTTCCTGAAAACATCTGTTGAGAAAGAGAGGGTAAACTTATGAGAATAATTAAAGCAAATAAGTTATAAGAACATACTGAGAGTAGTTGTTTCATCATTTTTCTTCACTTATATTTTTTGCCAAAGAATCTTGGTTAGTTCAATTTTAAAAATTGAGAAATATATATATATATATATAGAGAGAGAGAGAGAATATTCATAGAAAAATACCAAATGTTCAGTATATATTGCATACTAAACACTGTTTAGTAAATATATATTATGTTATATATGTATGTGTTATATAGCTTGATACTTGATGGTAGAAGATGATAGATAGGTAGATCATAAATAAATGAGTAGAAAAGTACATGGTAGAAAAATAGAGAAATCATGACCCTATTAATTTAGCATTATGTTTTCAGACAAATGGAAAGAATATAAGACTCAAAAATGTGAATAAAAACATACTCAAATTTGAACATTTAGGAAATGTCTGTAAAGAATCATACGGATTACTTTGGATAATTTTTTGAGTATAAATTTTCTTCTCGTAATTATTTTTCTCCTTGAGTGGTTGGGCAAGGTTGTATAGACCAGAAAAATTAAAACATTCTGATTCAGTGGGTAAAGCAGAATGGAACATTGTGGAATGAGAAGAGAGGGAGAAGGAAAAGAGAAAGAGAGAAAGAAAAGAAAGATAAGGGAAAGGAATGAAGGGAGGGAGCTAAGATACCTCTATTAATTGAAAAACTTTACTGACAAATCAGCAATAAATTTTGTGTGCAAAATACATTTGAAACAGAACTTGTTTCCTGCATATAAAGCATTGCTGCAGCTCAATAAGATAAACAATTCTGTGAAAATGAACAAAAATAAAATTAAACAAAAAAAATCTCCAAATAAGATATAAAGAAAACAAATAATATGAAAAAGTCTTCTGTGTCATTCATTAATCATTAATCATCAAGGAAATGAAAAGAAACACAATAATGCAACACTACTACATCCCTTTTAAAATGATTTAAATTTAAAAAATATTTGAAGATAACATATGCTAAAATTTAAGAAAAGGATGCAGAATAATTGGGACTCTCACCCATTTCTGGTAGCTATGTCAAATGGCCTATATTTTGAGGAAATGTTTGAAATTCTCTTATACAGTTAAATTATATTACTAATTTATGGTTAAATGGAAACAGTCCTAATAAATATTAATCATATATTTTATAAACAAAATGTTAAATATTATATATTTCAAAGGTTTTATGTTAAGGAAACATACTGTATAATTCTATTTTTATTATTTTATAGAAATACGAAAAAAAGTATCTTAAAGCTTTAAACAAGAAACTGATGAATGATTACCAGGGAAAGGAAAACAACTCTACAAAGAAACAATGTAATTTGGAAGATGATAAATTATTTTATATTTTAATTTAATGTGAATCCACAACTGGATATATCTGTGAAAACTCATCAAACTTTTCACTATAGGCACACAATCACGGTAAAATTTCAAAAGAAAATAATATTAACTAAATTGTGCATTTTTTACAAATTAACAATTGATTTTAAACGTTTCTGTTTTGTAAGTACCTAATACTTTTCTCAGCAATCAGATAGAAAATAACAAATTTAATTTCAAAAAAAAAATCTTTGTTAAAAGAACATTATATAATCAATAAGTGTTGAATAAAGGCCTCTACACATATTCCACCCTCTACTTTTTAAATGTATTTCTGCTAAACAAACCAGAGGTTTGGGACACCAAAGACGTATATATACAAATTTGTGTTAGGAATATATGTGAAATTCAGTCTTACATTATTCTAAATTTGCTCTTGAGCTATATCTGATTGTAAACCTACATATTCCCAAAGACTAAGGGAAATCAGGGAAGCCCCTGACCCAATGAAGGCGTGTAAAGTACATCAATTTCATTCTGATTGATGATGAAATTTTCTTGTGCAGTATTAATTTCTTAATTATCTATTAGTTAAATCATTCCTTATAGAACCCCTGTAATAAAGAGAAACAAAACATGAAAGAAATTGCAAACAAAAAAAGTTCAAACTGGAAAATTAAAAAAGATTTAATAATGAGCAATGTTAAAGAAATAAAAATGCAAACTAAGTATAAAGGAACATTTGAAAGACATAAACATTGTTTTTATTTTGGATTTGCAACTGATGTTCTCTCCATCAACTCTGGAACCATATGCAACTATTTACCTTCTCTACAGAAACTTTTATAGCCATATGGATTAATTTTAAACAACCTAGTTTCTAGAAGTTGGAAATGATTTGTCCTAAAAAAGAAAAAAGAGAGAGATTATATTGTAATTGCTATTGAAATTTGCACTTAATCAAATAGAAGATTTTTCTTAAATAATTATGTTTTTTCATTTATAAATATTAATGTAAAGTTTGGAGATGCAAGGAAAATATATCAAATAAAATATTTGCAAAACAACTTCCTTCATTGAGTTAAATATGTGCATATATGATCTCATTTTGATAACAAAGGACAAACAATGCTATGCTAAAATTAAAGTTGGGATTCAAAGGGAGCATACTTGGGAAGTTAAGGAGGCTGCAGAATATGATAAAACTATATTTTTAAAGACTTCTCATTTTACTGAAAATTAGTTTAGGATTCTCATCAGTGTAGTCACAGAAAAAAAATTACACTGTCTATAGCTCCAAGATTAAAAAGAGATCTGCTGAAGAAGAAATAATGAATTTATTCTCCACATTCATTTTGTGGTACAGAAGACACATTACTCTACATTATGCTTATATTAGACTTAAATAAATTTCATTATGAAAACAAGATTGGAAGAAAGCTTTGTAATTTAAAAACATACATTACTTATATGAATTTTTATAATAAAACACTTTCTGATGATAATATGTTTCTGTGCTTTTAGATAATAAAATATCAAAGTGCACAGAAGACATTTTTATTCTGATTTTGTAGATGTAAGTCAAGGGATTTTAGAACTCAGTCCCCCAAACATCTGCAATTTATTCTGCCATTTATAATGTTTGGCATCGATTACCTCTACTTAGTGTAGTAGTGCCAGTAATGTTTGATACACATGAAAATGAGAATGATATGTTTGCAGCTGGAGGTTAGTGAGTGCTCTGATTTAACATTATTTGGCAGAGTATATACCTTTATAAGATCATAGCTTATCAGAAAAATGTTCAAAGAATACAATTCTTATTGGATTCATTTTTCTTTCAGTACATAAAATAACATTAATTTACTTAAATATAGTTTTACAATATTTTTGCCAACCGCCATACATTAGTTTGTAAAGCAAAAATCATACCAGTCAAACCAATACGGATGGTCCACTTCCTGCATAGCACCACCCATCACTCTTTGGATTAAAATTACTTTGATATAAATATAATAAAACTCTGCATTTTTTAGTCTTTCAAGCTATAACTAATGTCTCCTGCTAAATTCAATTCCAATTTAGTGCCAAAGTAGAATTACTTCCTTTTTAAGAGTGCTACCCTGAATCCTAAGCATCAACTAATTTCCTAAGTAAAGCCATGAAACAAGTTTCTGTTAAAACTTTTAGTTAATATTAATACATATGGATAGTTAAGAAGGCTTTTATAAATGGTTTCCTAGAACTCTAGACTATTGAGATGATATGTAGGGAAAAAATTACATGATAAAATATATTACCCTCTGGACTTTTGGACTATTCACTAGAGGTCCCAGAATAATGGGCTTAATTTTGTTTAACACAGAATTTCTATAGTTATGAAAGTAATTACTTAAATATAGTTGACACTTTGGGAAAACTTGATTTAAAGAATAACTTATTTATGAATAGAAAATTTTGCATAAATTTAATAAAGAGAACAAATACACATCATTTCCCCCATACATTATAAATTTGATGATACTAGAAGATGAACTAAACAATATAATTTATATTTATTTGTATAGTTATATTAGATTTCTATTTTAAAAAATAGCTTGGCAGAAAATCAAATTAGATTATTTTTGTTTATTTCAAAGTTTCACAAGCATGTGGTTTAAAACAATTAAGATTCTGATTCTAGCAATGATTAAATAAGTCTGTAACCTATTTCTTCCTCTGATTAGAACTGAAAATTCTGAACAAAATACAAAACATCATTTACCTAACAGAGAGAATTCTGGGAAGATGTGGAGTAGGAAGCACCAGGAATCTTTCTTCCACCTAGATAAAAATTGCACTGACAATTTTGTAACTCTGGAGTCTATTGAAAACTTGCATTTTCCAGGAGGATAATACAAGTAGGGTAACTTGAGGTTAATTTCCATCAATTTCAGCTCTTAGCACAGCAGCAGCTACTTAGATTCCACCACCAGACTCACAGCAGGCAGCTGAAACAAGTTTCTTGAGCAAGTTATACAGGGCTTATACAACCTAGAGTTGACAAAAAGGAGAGCTCATATTCTAAACATCTAATAATCTATGCTCTGATCACTGAGGATGGTTTCTGATTACAAAAGTAAAGACAACAATGCTAATGGGTTTGCCCCCATTGTTGCAATTCCCACTACCTGTGCTGTTTCCCATGTCTTCTAGAGGACTCAAAGGACCAGTATCCTTTCTCCCCATTCCCTACAATTTGTTATTTGGGACTAGATATGAAAGGGACTTCATATATGAAGTTATATGAATATGAAAATATGAGGTATGAAGGGATAATGCTCAGTGAAATAAATCAAAGAGATAGATACCAGATGATGTCACTGATATGTGGACTATAAAATAATTAAACTAAGAGTTAGATAAAGACAAACTGAAAAATTACCCCTTAGAGCTGACTGAAGGACCAAGCAGGGGAGAGGATGGGAAGGACAAGAACAAAGAGGGAAGCAAGCACAGTGTACATGGGATATGAGTGATTTGGTGATGGTGCACTGTGGTGGGCTACCTGATAGGGATATCCAAATAAAAATACAATATGGACAATACAATGGATCTGTTAACAGACTCAAGATAATTAAAATAATTTTGAAAAATTTAATACAATGTTATCTGACATATGGAACTAAAATAAAATCTAAAAAGAAAAACCATATGTGATGAATTAAGCAGTGAGAAGGAAGGAATAAAATGGAGGCAGCAATTTTTTCACTCTCATTCAATATATTTGTCTATCAACTGTAAGCGAGTGAAGACATTCAGTGTAACATTTAAGGGAAGTCTTTATTTACTTGCTACTTGCTTAATTTCTTATGTGCTCACTTTACATTTTAGAAAGCGAGATACCTGGCTATGCCTTCCTGTGTATATGTGGTTTAATACTCTTTCACTCTACCTCTGGATACATAGCATAATAATTGTCCAGGATGAATGGGGATGATAAAAATAAACAAACATATGACATTTCAAATATAACTTTTTAGGAAGACTATCCCCAGAATGTAGAGCATCTGCTTTAATCAAGCTTTCATATTTTAAAGTTAGATCCACATAATTTTCTCAATTTTTAGGTGTACAGCTCCATGAATTTTTAAAACACATACTTTTATTTAAGTACACCACAATCAGGATAGAGAATATTATGATAAACCATGAACTCTGCCTTTTCCTCCTTTGTAATCAGTCTGCCTGCCCACCACTGCCTCTGGCAACCACTGATCTGTCCTATATAGAGGTATAAGTAGCTTTTGTTGTTAAAACCAGATTTTATTATTAGTAAAGCAAAGTCTCTTGAGTAGTTCCAATATAAAACAAAACAAAACAAAGTTCTTTTAGTAATGTGAACTTAGGGAGACTGGAAGATTAGGGAATGAACCTTGCCTTCATTTCTGTCAGTAGTGTGCAAAGCTTCCAGAAACCCTAAATACTCAGAAAAATGCTTCAGACTGTGTGTATACCTTTTGGTACACTCCTAAATTAGAATGCTTGATGTTAGAGGGTATATTATTAGTGTCAAGAGGTTGCCTCTTCATAAAATATATTCTTCGTGTAAATGAGAGACTAGAAATCTGGAAGAAAACACTTTCAATATTCTACACAATTATGCAAGCAACACTTTAATCAAATGCTTGAGGTGCTAAAAGTATTGATTATGGTAATATTGAAATTCATTCATAATAGGAGATAAACTTATTGCCAAAACACTCTACACAGATAACTGATAGATAAGTGAAAGAGACAATGATTTCCTCACTTTGCTAATAGAGTTTTATACTCAGTACCTTTAAACATGATTCATCACAGTCTTTGCTAGGAGAGTGCTAAGTGAACTGCTTCAATATGAGTCAGATGCTTTTCAAATCTATTACTGCGTTGGCTCTCTGAGTCTACATGGGTTCTTTAATGGTGGAATCTTTATGTCCTACACGTCTTAGATTCTGGATATTTTCCCCACCAATCTTCAATGTCAGAATTCTATGGACTCATTCTTTCACAGAAAAAAAAAAATTTTTTTCAGGTGCCTGATTCAGGGCGCCAGCTCATCTTCACTCCCCAAGGAAATCTCTGCACCTTGAGAAGATTCTCAAGTAAGGAAAAATCTCAAATAAGAGAAAATCTCTACACCCATGGAGGAGTATCTTTCTTGGAAATGACTTATTTCTGTCTTTCCTATTTGTCACAGTCCTGTGCATTTAGCCTTTTGAAGTTGTGTCAAAAGGGGCAGAAGCTGCTAACCAACAGGCCACTTTTAAAATGTGGCGGCTTCTGCCAGTAAGTTTCCATCAGATCCATACCACCTGCTCATAGCAGTTGCCAGACAAATGCAGTTTAACAACAATAAGGGCTTTATTGAAAAGGAAAATAAACCAGGAAAACAAAAAAAGTCCTTAAAGCCACAAGTGGCCAATTATATTACCCTAATCACCATTTCGTTCAAAGTCCTAAACACATATTCATGATGGTGCGCCTTTGCCCCTCCAAAACTGAGGCAGGCACTCTGCAAATTCCAGTCTTTCTCCAGTGTCTTCTCTTTCCCGTGTTCCGAGTTGGTCCACTTCTCCAAGGCTGTTCAAACTTTTCCAACAGATGCTGATGCAAGCTCAGTTTCCCAAATATGCCACCTTGCTGAAGCTCCATGTGCTTCTTTACCAAGCCCACTTTTGGTGGTGTCTGCCCGAAACCACCAGGTCTGTCCTCAGCAGTCCCTGGTTACCACTGGCTTGCTGTTCTGGCATCCTCACTGGCTACATCTCTGCTGGCCACACTCCCACCAAGACTCACCACCTCTAGCTCACTCTTCCAGGGGGCTTGCCTTAACAAGCCTTGTGGGCCTGTTCTCTCAGTCTGCCATTCTCTTCTCTCATCTTTCTCTTTTTTACTCTCTCCTCTCTCCTCCCTTTTTATACGCCCTCTCTTCCCACTTCCCATTTTCTCTTGCTTGAGGTCTTTCTCTCAGACTCCACCCACAAGGGTATTTTGGTGCCAATACGATTTTTAACTGTGTTACTACACTACATCACTTTGTTTTGGAATATCTATTTGTCCAGTTTTCTCTCCTTATATATCCTCCTATTAGTGATATATCACTAATATATCTCTCCTTATATATCACCCCATTAGTAGCTCAAAAATTATGTCTTCCTAGAAAGAAGTAAATTTAGGTTCCTTCTATGCAGATATCTTGAACCAAACGTCTGTTGCGTTTATCAACATGCTCTTTCATCATTAAAAAATTACCATGCCACTGGCAATAACATTTCCATAATAAAGGCTTTCCCTTGAAATCTACTTTATTTTACATTAATCTATTGCTACACCAGCTTTCTTTTGTATAGTATTTGCATATTTGTTTTTATGCTTTGACCTTTCCATCATTTATCTGTCTTTTTTTTAACCTGGTTGCAGATATCAGTCTTTAATTTTTGAGTATTTAATCCATTTGTGTTTATAGCATTTTTTTCAGTATGTTTGGATTAAAATTGTTTTGTCTCCTCTGTTCTGTTTCCCAGTCTTTATGTTTTCTCATTCTTTTTTCTGTATGCCGTTCTCTACTCTATTCCCTTACTATCCACAGTATGTTTTGGTGTCATAAGAATTTAATTTCCTTTTTGAAGATTACAAAATGCATTTTTTAATTATCATAGTCTACTTAAAATTGTGTTTTAGTGTGATTGTCATTTTGATCTCTATTCTTGGTGTTTGGTGAGCATTTTAGATCTGTGGGTTGGTTGTTTTATGCCATTTTTATTTGTTTTCATTTATAAGGTGAAGTCTTAGTTCTTGCTAAGTTTACTGCTTACATGTGGCTTTCTAGAATGTGTGTAAAATGTTAGGTGTTAACAGGCCTCTGTAATGTGGGACACTTAAACTTCATCTCTTTTCTGTTGGTAGCTGTTGCTGGTAGCTATTCTTTGGTTATTAGTCCTCTATTTGTTTCTTCCTTGTTTCTCTAGATTCTTGTCAAATGAAAGTTTAGTTTTATGATCTACAAAGGATTTCAAGGGAATCCCTATGCATATTTAGAGTTCTTGTTTTTTTTTTTTTTTTTTTTTTTTTTTTTTTTT
>PVHY01005747.1:0-80383 GCA_004024945.1 Uropsilus gracilis | reverse complement strand
GAGGTATGTTCCTTTGATCCCCAGTTTTTCAAGGCTTTTTATCATGTATGGATGCTGGACTTTGTCAAATGCTTTCTCTGCATCTATTGATATGATCATGTGGTTTTGTTTTTCTCCTTGTTGTTGTGGTGTATTTTGTTAATTGATTCTGGATGTTGAGCCATCCTTGTGCCAGTGGGATAAATCCCACTTGGTCATGTTGAATAATGCTTTTTAAGCATCGTTGGATTCGATTTGCCAGTATTTTGTTTAGAATTTTTGCATCCGTGTTTATTGGGGAAATTGGTCTATAGCTTTCTTTCTTGGTGCTGTCCTTATTTGGTTGTGGGATGAGTGTGATGTTTGCTTCATAGAATGTGTTTGGCAGTTTTCCTTCTTTCTCAATTTTTTGATAAGACTTTAGTACTGCAGGCTTTATTTTCCATCTTTGAATGTCTGGTAGAATTCATTTGTAAACCCATCAGGATCTGGGCTCTTGTGAGACAGAGTTTTGATGGCTGCTTCAATATTGCCGCTTGTGATTGGTTTATTTAAGTCCTCTTTATCTTCCTTGTTCTATTTTGGAGAGTTGGATCTTTCTAAGAATCTGTACATCTCATCCAGGTTGTTGTATTTATTCCCATATAGTTGTTCATAGTAACCCCTTATTATGTTTATTATGTTTTGGATTTCTTTTGTGTCTGTTGTACTTTTTTCTCTCTTTTGTGATCCTGTTTATTTGAATTTTCTCTTTTCTTTCCTTTGAGCTTTGCAAGGGGCTTATCAATTTTATTTATTTTTTCAAAGAACCAGCTTTTGGTTTTGTTGATCTCCTGGATAGACTTATTTGTTGATCTTCTGGATAGCCTTTTTGGTTTCTAGGTTATTTGTTTCTTCTTTTACTTTTTGTTATTTCTTGTCTTATGGTGGGTTTTGGGTTTTTTGTTGCTCTTTTTCTATGGTTAGTTTCTTGGTTTTTGATATGAACCTGTATTTCTTTGAACCTTCCTCTTACATTTGCTTTTGCTGCATCCCAGACATGTTGGAATTTGTGTCTTCCTTGTCTTTTATTTTGAAGTAAGTTTTAATTTCCTCTTTAATTTCTTCAATTACTCATTCTTCATTTATTAGCCTGTTGTTCAGTCTCCAAGTTTTGGATGTTCTTCTTGATTTCTTTTCATTGTTGATTTCTAGTTTGATACCCTTATGGCCTGAAAAAGAAGGAGGTATTATTTTAATCTTTGTGTATTGATTCATGTTTGCCTTGTGGCCTAGTATGTGGTCAGTTTTAGGGAATAATCCATGTGCATTTTAGAAGAAGGTGTAGTCTTTTCCTTGTGGGTGTAGCATCCTGTAGATATCTTTTAGGTCTATTTTGTCTAGGTTTTCTTTTAAGGCTTTTGTGTTCTCATGTAGCTTTTTTTTTTTTTATCTGTCCTTTGATCTGTCCTCTGTTGAGAGTTGGGTGTTGAGGTCTCCTACAACATATGTGTTTTCATCAATATTTGTTTTCAGTTCTCTTAGTAGCTGTCTTATGAATCTTGATGCACCCTAATTTGGTGAGTATGTATTGATAATTTTTATGTCTTTTTGGTTGGTTGACCTTTGAACCATTAGGTAGTGACCTTCTTTATTCTTCACTATTTTATGTTTTGAAATCTACTTTGTCTGTTATAAATATGGCTACCTCTGCCTTTTTTGGAGGGGCATTTTCTTATAGAATTGTTTTCCATCCTTTTACTTTCAATCTATGCTTGTCTTTTGGGATCAGGTGTGTTTCTTGCAGGCAGCAAAATGTTGGGTTCTGTCTTTTAATCCAGTCTGCAACTCTGTGTCTTTTGATTGATGAGTTTAGCCCATTGACATTTAGAGTAATTGATGTTGAGTTTCTAACAATGGGTTACTGGTGGTCATTTGGGGTTCTATTTTAGTTTCTTCTTTCTTTTATTTTTATTATTTGTTCTTTTTATTCTTCTGCCGGTTTTGGTCTTAGGCCGTCTTGAAAGAATTCTTGGAGGGGGGGTTTGGTGGTAGCAAATTTCTGTATGCTTTGTTTATCTGAGAAGGTTCTAGCCTTCATAAAAGGACAGTTTTGTTGGGTAGAGTATTCTTGGTTGGCACTTTTTGCCTTGGAGTTTTTTGAAGACGCGGCCCCATTCTCCTCTTGCTTGGAGTGCCTCTTCTGAGAAATCTGAGGTCAGTGTAATTAATCTTCCTTTGTAGGTTATCTGTTTCCTCTTTCTTGTTATTCTCATAATTTTTTCTTTATATCGTTGGCACTTGAAAGTTTTACTATGATGTGTCTGGCTGTGTTTCTTTTTTCATTAAAGTAGTATGGTGTCCTTTTTGCTTCCTGTATGTCTATTTTAATTTCTTTCTTCAAGTTTGGGAAATTCTCCTCCACCATTTCACTGAAAAGGCTTTTGGATCCTGTGTCTTTCTCTTATCCTTCTGGGACTTCAATTAATCTTATATTTGTTTTCTTTAGGGTATCTGACAGATCTCTGATTTTTTATTCTGTGTCTTACTTTGTTTTTCTCTTTCTTGTTCTTTATCTTCTCTAATCTGCTTCCTCAAGTGTGCTCACTCATTCTTCTACTTCTTCTGATCTGCTTTCCTGGCTTTTCCCTGCATTTTTGAGCTCTTCTATTGCTCATCTTATGGACTGTATCTCCTGCAGTTTCTTATTTAGGGCTTCAATTTCATTTTTCTGTTCATTAATTATATTGCTCATTTTACTGCATTGTTTTCTATATTTTCCTGCTACATCTTTTAGTTCATTGAGCTTCTAAACTCTTGCTTTCCCTCCTCCCCTTCTTCCTTGTTCTCTTTGAGTGCTTTTATCACGTTGATTCTGAATTCTTTGTCTGACATATGAAGCATTTCTTCCATGTCACTCATGTTGGTGTCTTCAGCTTGTTTATCCTTTGGTGGTGAATTATTTTTCATAGGGCTTGCTCGAGTATTTGTATTCTTTCTCCTTCCTGTGCTTTCCTTTTGGACTTGCTCTACGTATTGACTGACTACTGCTCTAGTATTAGATGGCATGTTGAAGCCTGTCTAGTTGTGGTTAATTCTGCCTCTGTGCTTTTGCTGCTGTGGTGATTATATCTTGTTTCAGTTTGCTATTTTGGGGGACACGTTCCTTTCAGAAAGTGGATGTGGTGAGTTGAATGGTTTCTGTTATATTGTCTGTCTTCTTTTTTGTTGTTTCTCCTCTTTTAGATTGATGAGCTTAAATATTTTTTAGTTTCTCTGAGCATCTAGGGCTTTTCATATAAACCTTTCTGACTGGGGTGTCTTGACATTCCTGGATAGTGAGTGTCCTTGTTTCTCTTGTCTGTGATGATGTGTGCAGAGGTGCCGGTGCTTCTGGGCTGCTGGGGTGGGAGCTCTTTGCTGCCAAGTTGTCTTTCCCTGGGCCAGTAAAACTGTCTGGGCCTAGTCTGAATAGCAGAGGCCCACTCAGTTGCAAAGCTCACAGGTCCCACCCTATCTCCCACGTGCGTTACCTTGGAAACTAGAAGTAGTCCTGTGTTTTTGGAGCCCTCACCTGAGCCCCACTGGGATGCTGTGGGGTGTGAGCTCTTTGCCATCATGAGCTCACACCAGTCTTTCCCTGGGCCAGTAAAAGTCATGCCCAAGCATTCTGACCCCCAAAACTAAGAGCCCTGCTTAAAAGACTGTGAAGCTTATCAACTGTCTCTTGTCCCAGTAGAAGTAATATCTCCTTATTTATTTGTTATGCATATTGAAGTCATGGTGCTTTCCATTGTTTGCATTTTGGATGTATAAGACCTATGCTTTTAGTGCTGTTACCATTGTTCTCCCAACATCTAAACCCATGATCCACAGCAATAGTGGATCACAGCATTGTTCCCCTCTTCTGCTGAACACTTCACTTCCACAGTGAAATTTCAAGGGTTGGTTTTGGGGTTTGGCTTTATCTTAACATTTGTCTGGTTTTTATATATTCTATAAAAAAGAGACATCATCAGTATGTCTTTCTCCTTTTACTTATTTTGCTTAGTATAATTCCCTCCACTTCAATTGCACAGATGGTATGAATATCTCCTATAGAGGAAATACAAATGGCCAACAGGCACATGAAAAATTGCTCAACATCGCTAGTAATAAGGGAAATGCAAATCAAAACCACAATGAGATACCACTTTACACCAGTAAGAATGGCCCACATCCAAAGAACGGGCAACAAGAATTGCTGGTGAGGATGTGGAGAGAAAGGAACACTACTACGCTGGTGGTGGGAATGTAAACTTGTTCAACCACTATGGAAAACAGTGTAGAGGACCCTCAAGCTAACGAAAATGGAACTATCATTTGATCCAGCAATTGCTCTTTTGGGAATCTACCCAAAAGAGACCTCAATGTGGGTACAAAGGGACACCTGTGCTCGGATGTTTACTGCAGCACAATTTATAATTGCAAGGTCACAGAAACAACCTAAATGCCCCAAAACGGATGACTGAATGAAAAAAAAAAGTTATATATATGTATATGTGTATATATATATATATGTATATATGTATGTATATGTACATGTATATATATATATACATGATGGAATATTACTCATCAATTAAAGATGACAAATTCGATGATTTCAACATGGATGTATTTAGAAGAAATCATATTAGCAGAAACAAGCCATAAAGAAAAAGACAGAAACCAAATGTTTTCACTAATATATGGGATATAGTGAAAAAAATAAACAAAAGCCTTGAGGAAAAGTCAAAACAAGCTAAGCACCAAACTGAAGCGCACAACTTTGAGCAGGAGGGAAAGGGGGGGGGGAGGGAAGGGGAGGGCAAATCCTTGAGATTACAATGTTGTGAAATTTATATATAAATAAAATATCTCCTATAGAGTTTCTTTAGCATCTTGTTTATTCTTACTTATAGTCTTATATCACTTGTGTAAAATGAACTTCTTGATGTGTTTCTGTAACTTTCAGGGGAACTCATTGATAACACTAGTCATTTTCAGGCCCCCAATGTATAGTACATAGTTTTCAGGAAATACTTTCAAAATGTAGAGGGAGAGAATTGTCATAATACATTTTTTTAGCAAATCTGAACCATTCCTTTTAATTCAAATAGTTTTAAATGTTAGCATATAAACAATAAAGTCTCTCAATAGGCTGCTCAAAATTTATTGCTGAAAGTGGACATTTTCAAGAACATTAATTGAGACTACATATGAAGTAGTTATTTCTGCTGGAAGCATCCACAAACCTTAATACAGTCAAGTGTATCAATGAACCCCCTCTGAGCTGTAAACAGCAGACAGCCTGACAATTTGAGACATTTATTGCCTCCTGTTATAGATCAGTGTCAGGATGAGACTTGATGGGGTGAGAATAAGAGGTAGTTTCTTTTTTTGCTTTTTTGGTGTTATGCCCATATTCCTCAAGTATGTCCTCTATGCCCTTAATACTGCATGCTTCCTTATACAGATTAGGGAAGAGGAGTGTCTTCCTTTCCCAGCAGTCATCAGGATTTGCTCTGATTGGACTGATGTAGGTCACATCTGTCCTTGCTAGACCACTGCCTTTGAGGGTTATAATTACATTGATGAGATAGTCCTGTGCCAGACCACATCCTTAAGTCTGGAGTGGCACCAGCTTTTCTGATACAAATAGGCTGCAAGAGGAAAGTATGGACACTTTAACAAAAACCTGCTGATAGAAACTGGGGGACAAATGCTTGCTATACAGCCCCAGGTGGTAAAGTGACCCATGAGTGACCATTATGACAGTGGATCAAAAAGACAGTGATCTGGAGGTTATGTCCATGCCTTCCACAGAATATGAATGACTGAGTTGTTTTTCTGTGGAAAAGTAAGTCATGTCATGTAATGCTTCATTTTTTGAATCATTCTGACATTTGGGAGGAAAATGTGTTAGTAGATTCCTGATTTTTACTGTGGAAGGCTGACCTAGGTGGTCTGCATCAGTGAACTCACGGTTTGGGATGCCTTGGGTGGTGGGGAGACCAGCAGACAGGAGGAGTGTCAGCTTTAATGTTTACTCCCCTGGCTCCCTCCCTGGTGAATTGTGGGTTGGCTCCATCCTTGTTAGATGTCAAGTAGCCCTCTCAAAGTACCTGCTGTCTCTGAATTCTAAGCCACTCCATGCCATTCTTGGTCTTCATGATGTTGCTATTCCTGGGGTTCTGCATTGTTGATTTTTCTAAACTCTGCCCACACCTCTGTGAAGATTCTTTTTATAAAACTTGTTGCAAATTACCTAGCTGAAGTATGTCATCTGTTTTCTGCCAAGACCCTTGCTGATATAGTGGGTAATCATCTCACTTCTAGCATATTTTCAATCACTGTGGTAACACTTCTCCAAAATAGAATGATCATGTCTCAGCCAAAGGTAAATTTCCTTTAATTAGGAGAAAGTGGAGCTCCCTCAGTCAACTTTGATTTGTGAATCAGTCCAAAAGCTAAGGCAGTTGTAACTGAGTACAAAAGTATTAAATAAGAAGGACATAAAGATTTTCTTTTTAATTATACTTTTTGGGTAGATAGAAAGTCCAGTACTGTTAACACTTCCTTTTCCTTTTAACTTTTTGTTTTATATACTTCCAGATGCAGAAAAAGTTGCAAAATCATGTCAAGAATCCCCTTAAATCTGTTGCTTGCTTTCACCCAGTTTTACAAGATCTGTTCTCTCATTCTTTTCACCCATGCCCCCCACCCTCTCTCACTGACTATTCTTTTTTTTCCTGAATTATGTGAGAATAAGTTATATATGATGCCTCTTTATTGCTAAATACTTTGACATATATGTTCTAAGAACAAAGACATTCTCTTAGCAAGCACAGACTGTTATTCACACTCTGAAAGTTATTACTGGTACAATTTCATATAATCTATAGAGTTACTCAGTTTTGGGGATGGAGGTTTTAAAGCAATTGCTAAGGAGTTACCCCCTTTTAATATGCAATTTGGACTAGCTTCCACTTGACGTACCTAACTGAAAATAATAAATGCATATTAGTGTAGCACTTTTGTGCTTTACAGTAGCTTAAGCAGAAATATTTATCCTCAATTTATTAGTACAGTTTTTAATTATTAAAGAGAAATAATTGTATCCCTGGATGTACATAACAATATTTTTTACTGCTCAAATTACTGACATAATCTTTTATAATCCATACAGTTGATTATAAATGGCAGCCCTAAGAGCAGATTACTTAATAGGATATTCATCTTCTTAGAAAAATCAGTAAGCATTTTATTTTCTTTATACTGGAATTTAAGCTTTGGATAACAAGTCTAGAATGGAAGACTCCAATGACTAGAAATCACTAGCTATTTTAATTGATACAATTGGATTCCTTTTTATCCCTTGACTTGGGGCCAGTTATCCCCATTGGTCTGTAGTCCCATTTGTAACCCCTTACTGTGTTACCTTATCAGCCCCACCTATGTCCTCCTGGAAATTATCCATGGAAACTATATAGGTTTGGTTTAAAGCAGTGAACTGTCTTGTATCTTTTTAACTGTATTATTTTCTCAATGTAATGTTGGTTTACAACACTTTATCATTCCTAGGTAGCAGTTCACACTTTTCCAGATGTATGTTACAAAAACACAGCCACCACATAAATTCCCATAATCCTATACATAAAAATGAAATTATAAAGGTTATCTACTTTCTGTATAGTTTTGTTTTAAAACAGTGAAGTGTCTTGTTTATTTACTATAAACTTATATTGAATGATTATTTGTACTGTAACATTTAATGTCACATTCACTGGTTGATGAGCTAGAGTGAAAATAACAAAACATTTCCCAAATTTAGCAGAGTTGAAGATACAAGTCTGGTATTTAGTTTTAAAGATGTTACTAGTTCACTAACGATTTGAGTAATGAAAACTTAAATACCTTTTACATTCTGAAAACTACCCTGAGAGCTAAAGATACAAAAATTAGGAAAATAATGTCAATGCTTGTAGTCTTCCTGAGAAGATAACTGAGGAGCAACCATGGTAAAGTGGTGTGAGTGCTTTGTACAGATGCAGAAAGTTTTAGAAACACATTGTGGGAACGCAGGTCACATCTAAAGCAGTAATCAAGAAGCTTTTTTTGGAGAATATGACAAACTAGAACTTCAGGAAGAATGGGAGTTAACAAGGTGAAGAGGAGAGGAGCATTTTGGGCAAAAGGAGTAGAATATGGGACAGTTAGAAAGAGTGTTTGAGGAATTAAATGTTCACTGGGATGAATGTGGGCATGGGAGTTGTGTGTCTGAAGTGGTTAGCAGGACCTTATGAATCTACTAAAGGACTTGGGCCTTATTTAGACTGTGATAAAGACCTAACATGGGAGGGAGTGATGCAGTTAGTTTTTCAAGCATAGCTCTGGCTTCCCGACAGAAGAGGGCTGGGAGGGAAAGACTAGAAACAGAAGTTGGATACAACTTTTGTCAGGTGAGGATGTCAGCCTTTTTTATTAGTCAATGGGGGTTCTTTCTACCACATGCAAGCAGTTGCCCAGAAAGCAAAGAATAAACACAGAGATTTATTCACAAGTAGTAGAAGACACTAAAAGACCATAACAGTCCACACCCTCACAAGTGTCCTAAACTTTTCTGTTTGGGGAGCTGTGTGGATTTTACTTCAGTCTTAATGCAGTTCAGATTGAAACCACCAGTTCATGTTCTTGTCTTCTGCCCTCGGTCACTGTAGCCAGCATGGAGTAAATTCTGCAATCCAGAAAAGATTGAACTCTGACCTCCTTCTCTCTCTTGCTTTCCTCTCTGGGTCATCACGGCAGTCAACACTCTTTCATGAACACCTCTTCTCTGCCTTCATCCAAATCCTGACCTTTGAAGACCGAAACACTGGTAACCCCAAAAGATTCAACAGCTTCTGGGTTCTTTTCTTTCTGAAGCAAAACTGTCAGTTCCTGATATCAGATGTCTGATGCCGGATCAAATTCCAAAAGCCTGATCAGCCCACCCCTCAAATCTAGTTCAGATCTACTGAACTAGACTACACTCTATTCCTATCTCTTACAAAGCTTAAACAGATCTCTCCCCCCCCCAGCTCTATCTCTTTCAAAAGTTTTGTATGGTCTCCCACAAACGCTCTATCAGATCTCACCCTAACCCCCCCCCCCACAAAAACTGGAATCCCAAATAACCAATCCATTTCCCAAATCTTTCTCTTTTATCCCCTTTTACGTGTCTCTCTCCCCCCCTCCCCCATCATGAAGCCTGATAAAGGGATTATTAGCCATACTCTGGATGGGTCCAGCTATGAAAACCTACTTGGACCTTGGAACAATAGTGCAAGGAATTAAATTAGTATAATATTGGCCAAGTACTACTTAAAGTTCTAAAATACCAAAGTAAAAGATAAGTAAAAGATCATCAGCCACACCCTAGCATGGTCAAGTTTATGGTTCCTCATCTAGGCCTTGACACAATAGGCATGGTTGGGTTGGGGGGATAAATTAGCATAGTATTGACCAAGTCCTGCTTAAGATTTACAACATTAAGGTAAAAGAAGGAAGTACCCTTCTATCTCCCAACTGCACAACCAGAATTGTGCAGTTGAGAGACTGATGAAGAATGTGTGGTCTGGGCTGAGACCATTGAGCTTGCACAGAAGTGAATATCAATGAAAGCTATTTAGGTATGAACTCAATAGTAATGATGCTTCTATCCCTTGTGTTGACAAATGATTTTTCCTGAAGTAAGGAACAGGTTGAATAGGTTGAAGTTGTGAGGATTAGCTTGATTAAAGGGGCATTACAAGCTGGTAAAATGAAAGGGCTGAATGCACAATAGCAACATTTTATGATCATCTCATTTTGTCCTCATGTGGTCAAAGCAATTATAGAGCTGTGGAGGGATTCTCCAAATGTGTCCTTTCTTGCTGCTAATCAGGCATCCAACCAATCTAGCCTTTAGTTACCAATTAAGCTCAATAAAAACAAAATGTTTACATTCCTTAGTATTTAAACTGAAACAAAAGAATGGGAGTGGGCAGCTGGCAGATATGTTAACTTTCATAAGCCTGAGATAACAAGATTTATCATCCTACACTTAATAACTTGGGTGATTTTAGATCTTCTGTGGCCTGCCTGACTTTATTGTCCTATAGTTCTCAGTTGTGTGATTTGCATATTTTCTTAGCTTGAGTGATGCTCCCGATTGCTTGTGACTTTACACTTGCTACAGGGAGTCATTATACACAGATGGCTTTCAGGATGGGAGTCAATTTGGTAGGCATTTTCCTTGATTACCATGCCTTCTCTCTGCACTGATTGTTACAAGAGTGAAGATGCTTGCATGTCAAATGGTGAAAATGTTTTCAGGGTCTTGGAAAAAGAAGGAGCATTTCATTTGGCAGATGATCTCTGTGTGACTATACTCTGATGAAAAGTCTGCCTGGTTTGTTTAATTTATTCACATAGATTTTTATAAGCAGTGATAAAACCTCACCAACATGAAATACCAAAGGGAAAAGTCTGAGAAGAATTTGTAATACAGAACAGCTATTGATTTGGCATATAATTGCATGCCTCTTGTTATATGGTTTCATTTCCATCTCTCGCAACCTTTCAAATAAGTACAAATCTTATCAGACATACCTGTGCCCAGTATTTTCCTTTGTTCATTCAACTATTCAAGGAGAACACAGAAAAAGAAATAAATGCTTGTTTTGATTTGAAGCCAATTTTATTTCGTTTCTTGACTTTTAAGTCAACTTTTTATTACATAGTTGATGCAAATTTATTATAGAAATTTCAGAAAATAGAAGTCAGTGTTTTTCACCTGAATATTCTAGTCAGAGAAAAGACCTGATGCATATGAATGATCTTTGAGTTCAGAACTGGGGGAAACAAAAGGATGCTGTTGACCTGTCTGGTTGATTTGCATTCAGATATTTTTGTGATCTGTAACAGAAAAGTCTTGTCACCTTTCCCACATAGACTTTTTCATGAGGGTTAAGAAAACAAGTTAGGTGATAATGGGTTGTTGTCTTGAGTAAACTTTTCTGTCAAATTCTGAGAAAACAGAGAAAGTGAAATCTATTTCTGTTTGGAAAAGTCTCTTTCCTTGAGGTCTAGAGGTCTAACAATAAGACTCTCCAAGTGATTGAACATTTACTGTATGTCAGACATCAGGCTAGGCATTTCATATATACTTTATTTCATCTTCTTGAACTATCCATGAGGTAGGTTTTCCTTGTTAACAACATGGAAATTGAGGTGCATAAAGAACTTGCTCCAGATTGCTAAGCTCGTCCTTTTCATGACTAGATTGAACTGTTTTTCTTCTTCCTTCTTCTCTTTATCACCAATCTGTGTACACCTTAGAAAAATAGAATAGTCATCTCTTCAGTGAAAAATAGGTGAGGTAAAAATGCCTACTTCCTGAATGCCTGAACATTGCGACTGAGCTGATATGTGTGAATGATCTTTGAGTTCAGAACTGGGAGAAACAAAAAGGATGCTGCTGACCTGCCTAGTTGATTTATAGTCAGATGTTTTTGTTTAAAAAAAAAAAAAAAAGCCTTGTCACTTACTAAAGTTTGAGAAGTTGGGCATGGGCACAGAGAGGAAGTCTTTCATCTCTGCTCTGCCCAAAGTAGAGTTAGTGCTGGGTTATAAAGTCAGACAGACCACTGACTATGTGTCTCTGACCAATCACTATATGGCGGGCTCCAGTAGCGAATCCTGGCCACTAGTCTTCTTCTTGCTTCTCTGTGTCATTTGAACCTAAAATGCATGAACTCCCACACAGTTGTTCCTTATTTCCCTCCTCACAGTTCTGTGGGGACATCCACACCTTTAACCTCCACTTTGCTAAATGCAGTGTCCGTCCTCCACTTTTTGATGAATGGCTTTTTTGTTGTATTGCAGACTTTACAAATACTGAGTATTAAAATAATTGTCTTCAACCTATTTTCTGTTTCTTTTCTAAATCATTTTTTTTTCTCTTGCTCCTGTTTCATTTCTTTGATCTCCTGGTAACAATTAGAGAATGCCTTGGGAATGATGATAAAAATCATTCACTCACACATGCTCTTCTATTTTATGTTTTGTGAGACTTTTATTTTTGATCTGAAGTTAAGTTTTCCTAATTTAGATATTTAGAAAAGGATGTCAAGGAACCTATATCTGTTTCCCCATCAGTCTTACATTGTCCTCCTTATACTTGTTTTCAGGTATTTCAGTTAATCTTTTTTTTTCTTTTTTCACTCTGTAATTTAACTAAAAACCCATTTGATGAGTTGACCATTATTTTCTTCCTATGCAAAACAATACGCCTTCCTTGCTCTAACCAGTAGAGAGTTGTTTTATCCAGTAAGGGCTTGGGTCTGGATGTGCTTTACTGTGATCATATGAATACAAGAAATGGATACACCATTTTACCCTCCCTTGACTCCTTTTCTCCTCAGTATTCATAAAGTGATATTTCTCCACTCTCAGAGTATCTGAGTTTCACTTGATGGACTTGGCAAAACATTGGTAAACTAGATTCCTGGTTTCTGTCCCAGTTTTGATTTAGTGTTAGGAGTCACGTGTGGGATGAAGAAGAAATTGAGACTGGATAGATTGATAGTGATCTGTGAGGCTAGTCCAGTGATCTGTGAGGCTAGTCCTCAGAAAGGGGATCCTGGGAAGCATGTCCAGGTCCAATGATGTAATGAGGAAGTAGCAAAGCATAACTGACATACAGCAGGGAGGATGCAGGGATGTGTGATAACAGGAAAATTTACCTTTGGGGCAACAGTATTACTAATAGGTCATATGTCTCTTGGGACATTCCAAAGGGGTTGGGAAGCTGGGTTACAGGTGAGAGATGTGCTGTTGCCCACCGTCTAGTGTGCCAGAGAGGGGCTAGAGAGATAGGAGGTGTTCCTCTTATCTGAAGCTCCATTTCTCAACCTGCTTCCACATTCCACAATTTAGAAAAAAGAGTGAGTCCCAGGAGTCTGCATATTTAACAGACATCACAGGTAACTCTGACTCAGGAGATATCTGTGGGTCACATGTCAGGAAGCTTTGCTCTAATGGGCTTCATTCTATTTCTTGCAGGAACAGCCTCCCTATGATTTAAATCCCTGCTAGATTATATCAAAACCTACCTTGTTACTTTTGATTTCCCTGTGTTCAGCTGAGTAAACTTGAACAACTTGGAGGAACACAAGACCTACTGAGTATATGTAATGAAATGTATTTACTCCTCCTATGAAAACCATCATTTTGACAAAGGTATTCTTCTGGGTGCAGGACCTGAGTAAGCATAAAGTATTTGCTAAAATTCAGAAGCAGCCTGTCTGATTGCAAAAAAAAAAAAAAAAACATATTGTACATGTGGATTCTATTCTTGATTCACTTACTAGTGTTAGTCATGTGACCTCATCAAGATCCTTTCCCTTCCTGAGCCTGTTATCATGTTTGTAAAATGGTTCTAGATTAATGTTAGATGTTCCTATCATTGTAGAGCAGAGAAATGTGTTCAGATCCTTCAAAGAACTCTTACTACAGCTGAAGTAGTTCACACATGGTTAAAAACACTTTTAAAGTAGCTTACTTTGAAAACTAAAGTCTTAATTTTGGTTTTGTCTTTTACTCTATAATATATGTAAACTTACTTAAATGGAAAAGTAAATACCATTGGGTAAAATGAACAACCCCCCCCCCCCAACTCATGACTCCACTTCCTGCTGCCTCCAGTCTCTGGGGTTTCTGTACTTGAGTGTGAGAATAGACCAGATAATTCTAAACATTCCTTCCAGTTCTCTGGTTTTATTATCTAACTAAACTCTTGAAGCAAATTTATCTTTTAATGTACTGACCTCTATTTCCAAATCGGATGTTCTTTGATGTCTATGGGGCTAGGAAAGTATTTTGGAGGAAAATATACTCACATAAAAGGTGACTGTCATTTCGCTATAAATGATCCAGCACTAAATTTATTGACCTGATTCACAAAGGATTTTGTGATTTTTCTAAACTCTCTTTGAGCTCTGTATGAATTCATTGGCCTTAGATTGAACTTGCACTTGCAAATAGTTATCAGAGTGTGGGTTTGAAGAAAGAAAATTCAACTCGACACGAATGCCCAAGCTGAAAGTTAATGCAGCTGAAGTTTGTTGCGGGCATTTTGTCACCATCATTAAATTTATTGATCTTTCTGTGTCTCAAGTCACCTATCTGTGAACTTCTTGATCACTAATGAGCTCTCCAAATTGGACATTTCTTGACCTCTTTGCTTTTAGAGAGAAAGATGATTTGACAAAAATCCAAAGCAATTTGAATTCTGTTATCTTCTGTAATAAGACCTCACTACTATTATAGTTTACACCCAGTGAATTTAAAAATAACTTCAATTTTGTGGGGGGCAGAAAGAGGTACATGCTAATTTAAAGGAACATGTTTCATATTTCAGAAGCCATCTTGTTCTTGAGACACATTTCTATGTCCTGGTGAGAATCTAACCTCCAGAATTGACTCTTTTGAATTAAATTCCTGAGCAACTGATAACAGAATGCAATTTAATTTGTTAAGAAATACAGTTTATAAGGAAGGGGCTTAGTATGAATGCCTTTAACCAGCACGTTTGCACCTTACTTAAAATTAAATTCAAGAAACCAAATGATTTTTTGTACTTGTTAAAGATGGGATTAAGGCACAGAATTTGATTGGATGATCTTGATGCCTCTTAGGCCATTAAAATATACAGTGCAATGCAGCTGTCTGTCTCAGAGGCAGTTAGCTTCCCACACATTACTGGCCCTTATCCTAGTGATAATGGGCATGAACTTAGCACATAAGAAGCATAGAATCAGTCTCACTTTGCAACTTCCTGGGTGTGACTTTTGATACTTTCCTTAACTTTGACCATCACTTTCCTCTTCTGTAAAATTTGCTCTACCTCATTCTGTTCATTTTTTTTTTTTTTTGTAGATTTTAAACTGTGTTAGAAAAGTCAATCTTTCTTATTTTCTGGTTTTGGACTGCACCTCAGTGTCACCCCTCTGCCACCACTCAAACTTCAAATTGAAATTTCGCTCCCTACCTAGTCACAGGTAAGAAAAGTGACTGAAAAAAATTCTTATCACATAGAAGGACCCAACGACCAACGTTATGAACTGTTTGACTTCTGGGAGAAAAGTGAAGTCCTAGTGCCCCCATTTCTTTCCAGATGGCCTCTAAATGTGACAATTACTGATAGTCAAGTTTTCATAGAGAAAGGTTGTTGGAAGAAAAATGTGCCAATTTCAACTCAGTCACTATTCTCAAGACCTCATTAATCTCTCCATGTTTTCTGCAGATGCTACATGCAGCCATTGGCACTCTAAATTGGAATTTCACTGGCTACTGTTCTTTTTGTGACAAAGAAAGTTCGAAGGAGATACAAATTTCGGTTTCTATCAGGTTATTTTAGTGAATCACTTAAATTTGAATAAGATAAAGAAAATCATTGACAGGCAAGCAAATTCACCTTCCTAATTATTCAGAAATCAAAGAAAGACCTGCCTACCAGGGATTATGCTAAAGACAGAGTCACAAATGAATGCCCATGAAAAAATATATTAATTGATTAGCTTCTCTTAGAGCCAGACAGAATTCACCAACCTTTATGAAAATGAACTGATTATTAAAGTAAATGACCTCTTTCTGAATGCATTTAGTAACATATATGGAAGAGTTGTTTAATGCTTGCACTATGGTATTACTGGGGATGCAATGCTGAGCCAAAGGTAACTTGTTTGCAGGGAGAGTACATTTAGTGGAGGAAGAAGGTGGTACTCAAATGATCACATAAGCAAATGTGAAATTTCAAATAGTTCTGTGGCAGTCACAACACAGATAAGCATAGATCAGGACTATTAGCCTTGAGAGCAAGGTCAGGAATACTCTCACTGAGGTGAGGAAGTGACAAATGTACTAAGATATGAATTGACTTAAGTGAATTGAGTGAAGAGCAAGAAGAAAAAGCCAACAGCTGTATAGAATACACTGGGCTAGAAGGAGCGGTGTGTTCAAGTATGAAAAAACAGCAGCCCTGGAGGACAGAGTTGTTGGCACTTACTGCTTAATCCAATTTGCACCATTGACACAGGACTAGGTGTCTTGACTTAAGCATACCATTTAAAAAAGTCTCTGTTAGAAAGGGGAAAAAATATGGAGAGAAAGAAACAGGAGCTTGCAATGCACATTTACCATTTTATAGTATTTTATGGTATTTTATAGTATTCATTTACTGGAAATGAAGAAAACATGTTTGACTAATGTTGCAAGAGCCACTGCCAAGCATAGCAAAACTGAGTCAACTGCTTTCTGATCAGAGGGTTACGTTCATTCTCCATGTGACCCTCAGGCAAAGCCATCAACTTTTTAGTCATCCTTTGGTTTCTGAAACTGTGAAGATCGGGCAACCATTTCCCCTTACAAAGTGGAATCGAGCTCATCTTGAGGGCAGGACCTAAGACAATTCACTGCCTAAACCCTTCTGCCTGGCGCTAGGTGATCACTAATATCACTGAGATCAGAATAACATAAATGAATCTCCATTTTCTCATGTGAATTCATAGTATTTTTCACCCTTATACTAGAAAGAGAGAGTTCTGCCTGCTGCCCTGGGGTGTTTAATGCCTCGCAGTGTACATAAAGTGGCCAGTCTGGGGTGCTGTTTGGGGAAGGAATAGGGGGAGAAGATGACCTTTAGCAGAAGTAAAGATGGCCTCAACCTATTTAGGGTAAAACCAGAGGGTGCAGTTTTGAGGAACTACTCTCAGAACTAAACATCATTACTCATGCGATGTGCTTACTTCCTTACTATTTAAAAAATGCATATATATTTCACATTTGTCTACAGATTTTGAAAACACAGCACAAATGTTATTTTTAGCTAAATTTATATCAATTTCCTTTTATGCAGATCATAAAAAATCTGATATTTCCCACATACATCTGTTTGCTTATAATTTAAAATTTTGTTGACTTATTAACTTAGTAATAAAGTTTGAGAATTTTGAAATGGGCCAGTATATCAAACCCCAAATGATTCTTTTTGAGGTAAAAAAGCTATCCATGTGTTTAAATCAAATAGTAAAAAGAGTAAAAATAATCAAAATATCTACCATTTCCCTGACCCTCTTCCCATGGAAAATTTACTTTCTTGTGTGTATTTACAGGAAAAAAAACCTCACAGTACATACTGCACACAATTATTTTCCTTAGTAAAACATCTGGTATTTTCTGCGTTTGTGACAATATGGTGGTTCAGCTTATGTAATCTGGGTTTAAATCCTAGCCCTACCATTTACTAGCTCTTGTTTAATTTATGAGTACCTAAATTTTCCTGTCTATAAAATGAATCTGTTAAAGGTCTCTTATAATATTGTGATGAGGATTATATGAATTAATCCTTATATTTAGAACTGTTCTTTGTAATACTAAGCTATGTACACTATTAAGAGAATATCAACATGTACTGTTATTAGTCATAATTTTACTCTGTAAAATATATCCATCACCTTTTAATTTTTCTTAAAATCCCTTTGTTATGCACGACTTTAATCAAATTGGAAAAATATGAAGTTTGTTTATCTTTACCATCCATCTTCAGAAGTTACCAACACTTTGGTAACTTCTTTGGAGGTATTTCTTTGGAGGATGTGACATCATGTAGTTAGTTTTCTGTGCACAGTGCCACAAGAAACTGCTCTGACCATATATCTTTGTGTACCTGTGTGAGTGTTACTAGAGCAGAAAACCCATACTAAAGGAGAGACTTTGAGATAACAGATTTATCCATCTGAAGTCTCTTATCTTCTCCATATTAAGTTTCTGACTCTTGAGTATATGGAGGAGACTGTAGGTAAAACTCAAATAACTTATGGGAAGAACTTAAATCATAGATTATTAAAGCTAGAGCTCTACATCCAACATTACAAATAGAATGCACAGACCAGTTAGAAGTGCTAGGCTGAGGTGGCAGTCAGCATGGTTCAAATATATTATGTCATGAAAGACAGGGCACTGTATACCCTTTAAGTGACAAAATTTTGTTTACTTTCTTATCTAAATACAATTTTTAAAAGTTGAATAAATAGAAATAGAGGAATATAGAATAAACTAACCATATTTAATTGCTTGGGCAGAGATTTTATTTTAATTTTTGTTTATTCCTTTGTATTTTTTCATGTAATAACATTTTTATAGTTGTGAATGTACCTTACAAATATAAAATATTCTATTCACTTAGCAGTTGTATTATTCAGAACTTTTCTGCAAACACAATATTTAATAAGTACCTAAAAGACCCCGTGGAATGGGTTGATCATAATTATATTACTCTAATTTATTTTATACGGTAGAAAATATTATGAACATTTTGTTATTGTGATTTCAGCTAATAAGTTTTATTAATTCTTTAGGTTTTTACAAAGGGAATGTTTTCTCCCAAAATAAAACTTTTCTTGTGTTTTACAGTATGCTCCTCATAATTCAAAAATAGTAGAGGAAAAGAAAGGCAGGGGGAGACAGACTCAAAGAACCAAATTAATCTCCTGGTCCAGTGATCCTTAAACTTCAGTTTGCAAAGGGATTACCTGGAGTGTTTACAGAATATAGATTCTTGACTTTATTCCTAGGTGCTGATATAGTGGGTGTGGCTGGAACCCAAAATCTGAATTTGTTTTCAGACAAATTTTGTGGATGTCTTTGACACGAATGACTTGCAGTATATACTTGGGGAGAAGTTGCCATAGTCAGTTAGTTCTTCAGGTTCTAATGTGCTGTAATTTCGAATCTGTGTGTCTCTTCGAAATGGAAATCAAGTAGGAACTGGCATTAGATGCTCATCATGAACTCATTCTGGTGCTCTTTACCCTCCAGACTCTACCTATTATAAATGCACTGTTACTTTTCTGCAGAAGACAAGGAGCAGGTATCTGGTTACAAGGAGTTCTGTTTTTATGGATTGGAGCGCTGAGCAACCACCAGGGTCTTGAAGAGTCCTGTCACTGGCCAGCTGCCCTGGCCCTATCTTTTCAGAAAGAGATGGTATTTTGCCAGGGTTGATGTTTTATCTCTGAGGCGACTTAGGCTCTCTCACTGTCTTTACACCACTTGGAATCCCAGCAGTCAGCCCTTCCCATTGTTACAGGGAAGACTGCTGCTTGGTTCCCTGGAAACCTCTCACATGATTGGTTCCAGTGATTTGTGGTGATGCTGTCGTGTCCACAGAGTTATGCAGGGAGTCTTTCTCCTGATGGAGTATGGGCTTTTTGAGCAGGACACGGCCTTATAAATCTTCTCTTTAACAAGGGTTTCAAAAATTTGCTTCACTCATTGAAGCTCATAACTGTGTTCTTATATCAAACTTTGCACAGAAAATATTGGTGGCTTCAAGAAAGGTACCTCTGTCTTAGATGCCAATGAGCACAGCACAACTTGCATATTCAGGCATGGAGGCAATTATACTTCTTCAGGTAACCCCATGAATTATAAGCAAGGATAAGTGAAAATAAGTAATAGTCTAAAACTAACTTTTTCCTAAATTAAAAAGTCTTATGAATGACGGCAGATGGGTAACATACAGCTAGACTCTCTCATCTGGTTCTGTGGATGGTTTCATAACTGAATACTTTTAACACATTCACAATGGGGATGTATTTCATGTTTCACTGTCAGATGACTTTTTTATTACTAATATTTATTGTATTTTACATTGTTACCTACCTGGTGGTTCTCCCACCACCTTATCACCCTTGAAACATCATCTAAGTCTTTTGTTCCCCTCCCCCCCTTCCCCCTCTCATGCTCTATGCTTCAATTTTTCTAAAAATTAGTTTTAAATTTTTCTTGTCTGTTTGATTGCTTGTTTTCCCTTTGTCCCTCATATAAGTGAGATCATCCATTATTTCTCTTTTTCTTTCTGGCTTATTTCTGTTTGCATTAATACTTCCTCTTTCATCCATATTGCCATGAATAACATAAGTTTTTTATTTTTTATTTCGATGGCACTCCATCATGTACACATACCACAACTTTCTGTACCATTCATTTATTTTGGGGCATTTGGGCTGCTATTATATCCTGGCTATTGTAAATATCATTGCAATAAACAACTGGTACCAGTGTCATTTTGGATTAGAGTTTTTGTATCCTTTGGGTTGATTCCTAGAAGTGGAATTGCTGGATTGAATGGTAGCTCCATTTTCAGTAGTTTAAGGACCCTCCACATAGCTTTCCATAGTGGCTGGGTCAGTTTACATTCCCACCAGCAGTATAAAAGTGTGTGTGTCTCTCTCTCCACATCCATGCCAGAACTTGCTGCTTTGGATGGCTTTTATTTGTATTTTTTTCCATATGCTAGGGTTGATTTATATTAAATGAATTGAATTAATGAAGCTCATCTGTGTACATGTATACCACCAGTGGTCATGCCAGTGTGAATGTGTTAAGCAGAAGGTGTACCAGAAAATCTTTGGTGATTGCAATGTTTTATAATCTGCCCCTCAGTGCTGTAGCATCACTCACATGTGGCTACTGAGCCCTTGAAATGAGGCTGGTGTGATGTAGGATTAAAGTTTTACTTTACTTCAGTTTGAATACACTTAAATTTAGAGTCATGTGGTTAGTAGCTATTGTTTCAGGCAGTTTCCCTTTAAACTCTAGAAGTGGACACTCCTCACAGTTTTGAATTAGAAAAAGTGTCAGCATGGTTAAGTTTTTAAAATAAATGTAATCTTATTTATTGTGTCAGTAACCCCTCTCCATAGTCATGCCCACCTAACTTGAAGCAACTATTAAATAGCAATTAAGTAAGTGTAAGTCTAAAGGATGCTCCTAAATTGTTCTTTATTTTCCCACATAATTACCTATTAATATATAGAGACTGTACTCTCTGATTGCCTGTCTTCATTTCTCCTACCCCAACTTCTCATTGAAAGTTTTATACCTCTCTGTTTCTGTAAGATCAAAACATATTATAGAGTGAAACTGGCAAATTTCCATATGAATGGTCTCATTCAATTTTGGCAAGTGAAAACTATGCATAGAAAATGTTCTTTTATAAATAAGCCAGTAATTATGATCTCTAAGAGATGGAAGTACAGTTGATTTCATTTTCTTCTTCTAACTTCTTTATTTTAATCAATTTTCTTTTGCATTTGTATGAGACTCATGTTATTTCATAATTTATAAAATCTAAAGGAAAACTTAAAACTCTTTAATTGTTTCCTCCACAATGCAGTTTTATAATTTCATGTCCCTCTTTTTCATATAAGCTTCCTGTGAATATGCTTAGGAGTCTGCCATGGACCTCTCCTCATGAATTGTAAACCAAAAGAACTAAAAAGAGGTAACAAATATATGAAAAATATTTTTATTCACCTTTTGAGTCACTCAATTATCTTTCAGGCCTTGAAAAAGTAACTGTGTCCTTGTTTTCACATGGCCATATAAACAGATTTTTCATTACATCTTCTAAGAGGTTAGAGCCAAGTTAATTGCCTTGAACACTATGGAAGTAACCTGTTCCCAATGAACTTTAAAAGGGAGGGAACACTATTTTTTTTATTTCTTCCCTGATTTTTAAAAAATGGAAAAAAGTTGAGTATTTCCCCCACATGGAGAATAAAAAAGAAAGTGATTTAGGGATAGGTTGCTCACAACAAGATATTTTGAAAACTCACCCAGAAATGAATAGCTTTATCTACAGTGCCCACTGACAGTGGCATGGTTGAGAGTTGTTGGCAGATACATCTTGAGCGCATGGTGCCAAGTCCACAAAATTATCTACTGTGATGTTTTATACAAATGAGCAAAATCACATACTAAATTTTACGTTCTTCAGTGGCAATACCGTTTCTATTCTAATTCCACTGCTCGTAATTTAAAATGGAGAATGATTATCTGCATTAATTTCTTAGATCATTGCTTTGGCACTTTCAAGATTTTATCCAAGCATGACTTTTATAACCTTGTGGAAATTACAGTGATAAAGGGTGTATCAGCAGTTTTCAAACCCATTTCTTTTTGTGGCATTGTCTGCCAACCTCCCTTCACTGAGCCACAGGTCTTTTCACTCTCTCCAGAGTTTTGTTTTCGTAAATGAGAGATACAGTATGGGAATAATGCCAACACAAATATCTGGTGTTTTTTCACCACATAACTAACTAACCTTGATTAAATGTAAGGCAAGGGACAGGTCTGCCATCTTAGGCCCTAAAATTAGTTTCAGAGGAACTGGCTCCAGTGGAAATGTCAAGCCCTTTAAATACAAAATTTTAAATACCGTCCAGGCATATGGATATGAACATAACTTGGCTGGCCTATTCTTAGATTCTACCATGTCATGTGATGGATCACAAGGAGCAGTGGTGAAGGAAGAAAAAAAATCTATTGTTCTGGAAGAAATTACTGAAACTATTGGATATGATGAATGGATGAGGTCAATTGGTTCATTTTTAGAATAAGATCTTCTTTTCTTTGAAAGTGAGAGCCAAAATGAGATCTACAGAACAGTGGCAGATATGAAATTATGCACATGCCTCATTGTTCCTTCCACTCCATTTCTCCTCATGCCCTAGAGGACTTTTTTCTCAGAAATTAAGCACTTATGAGAGTAGTTCTGTGCAAATGAACTCAGGAAGCTGCCCTTTGAAAAACAACAATAAAAGCCTTCTTACACTGGAGAAAGCAATAAAGTATATTCTGTGCCTAATGTATATTTAGTGCTAACTAAATATTGAATTGTGTTCTTCTGATGACTGGGAACTGTATAAAGCTGGGAAGACATGCACTCCATGTCATTTTATTCTTAACTAGCTATGTGAATCAGGGAAAGTCACTTAGGCTCTCTGGAGAACAGTGATTAAGAATATATACCATGTGTAAGGGTCTAAGGACATGACCACAAATTTTTTTTGAAAGTCTAGGGTTCAAATGCAAAAGATGAAACTGAAGTGCAGAGAGAGTCATTTAAATGAAGAACAAAGTGATAGTTTAATAAGTTCAAGTATGATTGAATTGACTTCATTGGAATGAACTACATAAGGGCAAAAGGCACATATGTCTGTAATAGAAATATATCCTCAGAGAGTCCTGAAACCATGAAGGTTTATAATTCCATGGAATGGCAGAGATGAACTTGCTGAATTCTGCCAGAAGGAAAGGTCATATGTCAAAGGACATATAAAAACCCTATCAAACAAATATGATCTTAGAAGAACATCAAATATTAGTCTTAGATTAAGGAATAGCAACATATAGATAGAATGAGATTTCTTTTAGGAAGAAAGTCTTTTAAAGTCACTTCATATAATGAGCTGACTCCAGTTAGAGGCTGTAGATATTTTGTCAAAAAAAGATAATTTTTCTAGAGATAAATTGAAGGTGTGGGATGTTTAGCCAATTTTAGTGGGCTTGATCTCAGGTACATTAGCACAAAAAGGAAAACTAGCATGTATGGGCAACTACTATGATAAGCCAATTAGATTTCATTTAATAACTCATTACATTCAGGTAGGTTGTTTGGGTGATTTTTTTTTTTCTTATCATTTTGAAAATGAGAAAATGGGTAGTCAGGATTCAAGTTTGTTAGTAAGAGGGGAGCCCAGATTCAGTCTTCCTTACTCTGTGACTTGGCCACTTTCTAGAACAGTAGTATTTTTTCAATTCCTATTGAGAAGTTCTGTGATCAAATGTTTCATAGAGATTTATAGAGTTCTTTCATAGAGATTTGCAAAACCTATTAAATGGGGAAAAGGCTCAACAAGCAAAGTAAAACAAGTCAAGAGGAAGAAACCAGATGGTGGTATATGTAGAATACAAAGAAACAAAAGAGAGGATGAATTCATGTCAAACCAATGACATCTTAGAAAATCTAGCTATGTAACTGAAGTAATCAGAGCAAGGGAATGGAACACAGTGAACTGTGGTGCAGGATGATGGCTGTTTTTGTGGTGGGTGTGGTGTGGTAACAAAATGGAAGGGGGGCATTTCCATGTCTCTAAATTATAAGCTCTAAACCAAATGCTACCTCAACTAAAAGAAAGACTAAGCAAATCTATACCAGAAAGACTTGTTTTTTTTTGTTGTTGTTGTTGTTTGTTTGTTTGTTTTTAAACTGAGTCTTTCTATTTCTGCCCGTGGAACCGCAGGCTCTCGTTGCCCAGGCTGCCACAGACTCAAGCAATTCCCAGCCTCAGCTTCCCATGTATCTGGGATTACAGGCGCGTGCCACCACGCCCAGCTATTTTTTTGGAACTAGGTCTCGCTACGGGCCCCAGGTGGGACTCGAACCGCTTCCCTAGCCCCGACCACTTCATAGGCTGAAGCTTACAAGCACTAGCCACCATGCCTGGCCTTTACCTGAAAGACTTGTAAAACATATTTACTTGTTTTTTTGACCTCTTTTTATAACAATATAATACCCATTTCTTCTTTTCTTAAATACATTAACACCTAAGAAACACATTTACAGAGAAGATTCTTGTGTACCATGAACACTATTTGAAAAATGGTTACCTTTTCTATCTTTGGATATAAGTTTGTTTAGTATCAAAGTCTTCCCATCTAAGAATAGATGAATGTAGGCACATAAATAAATCAAATTCATTTGTTTACTTTTACAGCTATATGACTTTGATCATGATGATTAGCTCTTTCATTTCCTTTTACTACAACATATTAGAATTAGAAGGTAAATAAAAAAGTAGAGTTTAAATCTCCATCTAGTCTAGAATATCTGCAATAATGACAGCAATCCATCTGATGCTTGAGTGCTTCCATGACTGGCCAGCTCTTCAGTTATAAACCAGCACAAGGCAAGCTGAACAGAATTATGTGCATCTAAGAAATGCAAATGGAAAAAGAAGCAGCTAGTCTTTGGGACGCTTGCTTTGAGTAGCTATAGACTAGTCAGGTATATGTAGTACACAAATATTTGGAATCCTAAATTTAAAAAAAAATCCAGTAGGCAGCATTCTCTGAACCTCCCACTACTTTCATCTGGCTGTGTTATTGTTAATATGTATCTGGAGAAAATTAATAAGTGAAGATAGGAATTTCAAGAGGAAATGAATATGCAAGCTCCGTCTCTTAAAATTGGGGAGACTTTGGACAAGTGACTTAATCTCTTCAAGTGCAGACATACATGGGACTAATCAGTGTATATGTTTTTTAGGGCTGCAGTGATAGATAAATGAGATATTGCATGCAAAACACTGAGCAAGGTATATTATGCTAGTAAAATCTTTGCTTTCAGTCTCCCCAAAGAGTCCGTCCTTTTTTGAGTAGGAGGCTGTAAGACAAGTCAAATATATTAATATTTAATTGAGCAGAAAGTCTCCTGGGTTAGGGTGGGAAGTGAGTGATCCATCAGACTATAAACTATTGTGAAGTTATGAGGATGAGTGAATCCATGTCTTCAGGCTCCCATCCCCATCCCATTGTGAACATTATCCATATTTAAATAATTCTCACAGATTTTAGGTAATCAGTCATTAGGCTTCATTATATGCCAGGGAGAGTGTCAGACAAAAAAGAATTTAGTTTCTCTTTTTTCTTTATGAAATCTTTCTTTTAACTGTATTTTTAAGTTAACATTAATAGGTCTTGCCCACCTGGTTCACCTCAGAACATTGCTCCCTAGTTATATTCACAGTCTATATCCACAGTCAACCTTCCTTGGGTGCAGGTGTGAGATGGTGTCTCCTCCCTGACTGATGCCTCTCCCCATTCACCCTTTGTTGTCCAGAGTTTAGTTTCCTCAGTGTCTCTTCTTTTGCAACCTGTCAGCATTGGTCTCATTGGTTCAGAAAATGCTCCTATTTTACCCCAAGTCACGGGACCCTCCAATTGCAGGTCTACTAGGACTATACTAATTTATTCTCCTGGGGTCAAACCAGGGAACTTCCTTTAACACTATCTTCCTTGAAAACCTCTGTTCCTGATTTTACCACATAATTAGAGATGTTGACAAATCAGGGAGGATGGTAATGATGATGACCACTGTCAGGATATCAACAGATATTCCTTGAACATTTATATATGTCAGGAAGTATACTAAGTACTTAGCATATATTTTGTCTAATTTTTAAACAATTTTTGCATCAGGTGGTTCCTGTCATATGCCACCATTTCACTTGGGACAAACAAACTTAAAAACAAAAAATAACTTTTTCAGGGCTATATGGCTAGCAAGTGGCATGTGAAGGGTTTGAATTTAGGACCTTTTCATATTTGATTAAAATTTTTTAATGATATTAAAGATTAGGCAGTAGAATTTGGTAAGCCAGTTAAGATCAGTATTAGACTTGTTATTATCTAGATAAGAATTTTGTTGATCCAGGGCCCATCGATCTATTTTTTGCATCAGAGAAAGTAGTTTGCATTTCTAGGCCTCACATGGAGGCTTTCACAGGGTTCAGAGTTTTGCTCTTGTGCAGTGTGTGGGGAGCCACAAATCATGAGCAGGGACCATCAAAATTCCCCACTTTTCCTTTTCTGTAGCTGAACAAGGACTGCTATGAGATGAGTCACACTCCCAATGTAGAATGAGAAATGTCAAACATTTTCTACCACTTTTCTCAATTACCAAGGTTAGAATCTGAACCTTAACCCTTTGGAGAAAGTGTCTGATCCACTTGTTTCCAGCTTTTGACACTAATCAGAAGTAAATAGCAATTACCCATCACTTGTCAAAACAGAATCTTCCAGGAAAGAGAAAATAAATAAAGAAGTGGGTCATACCTTTCAGTCTGTGTCAGAATAGCCAAAGGCTACTGACCCAGTGTAACACCTCAGAAATCAGGAAATCAGGAGGTATCTCAGCCAGACTCGATCAACATACACAGGAGTGGGACATGCATGTTTTTGCTTGTAGGATGTTCTTGGCTTGGAAGTATTTGTTAATGCCATGGAGACTTGCAGCAGAGGACCATTATCCATAGAAGACAGTAGATCAAAGAGTCCTCTTGGCCTGAATGTGTATGTATCTATGGACTCTGAAAAGATGACTTGATTAAAGAGCAGGACTTCACAGTATCTCAGAGTTTACTTCCAATCAACAGACGCACGCACGCACACACACACACACACACACACACACACACACACACTTTTCAAGACTATCTCAGGACCATGAGAGGAGTTTTATGAAGACAAGACATCCAGATATTTCTCTTTTTTCCCAATATTTTCTCATCCAAGGTGTGTTCACTGTCCTTGGTAATTGATACTGTCTAGTTCCAGCCTGCACCTGTCCTTGAATGGTTTTAAGCAATACAACCACCAGCTATGCCTCCTTTAATTCATTTTGTATGCTCCCTTCAGAAGACCCTTTCTAGGGTATTGATTGTGTGTTTTTACTTACATACTTGATGCTCCTATGACTTCTGTATCAAACAAAACAAAGTTCCAATTCCTAACCCTTCCACTCAGCACCATGGACAGTCTGGCTCCTGTGTCAGCAGACTCATTCTTTGCCTTGATCTGCTCATTCTTGGCTCTTTGACCAGATCACAGGACTCTGCTGCTCTCCTAACTCATCACTGTTCTTCCTCTTTATGTGTTTATCTGACCACTTTCATCTGAACCAACCTCCCACCACCTCCCTCATTTTCTCCCTGGGAAACCCCTGCTTATCTTTCAAGGTTAAGGTAAATACTACCCCTATGACTCTCTGACACCTATCCTCCAGAGTGTTAGTTTCCCTAATGATAATATATTTAATCATTTGTATTTATTTCCAAATATACTGGCAGAATGACCAAGTTGTAGACCTCATCTCTGAGTTGTCTCCATCAACTGAAAAATACGTGTTGATTAAATTGAGTGGAAATATTTCTATTAGAAATACACCCTAGAAGGACTTTGGACTTGTAATCCACAGTGTTAAGATTGAATCACTTTCTGTGATTTTGAGGGAAGGTACAGTTTCCTCAGCTATAAAGCAGGTAACAACCACTTCTCAGAAACAAAGAGAAAAATAGATGTGAAACTGTCCTAAAACATGGTTATATTCTCATGCAAATTATTACTTTTGGTTAAGAAGATTTTTGTGGTTATATTGCACTTGTTTGGTCAAGGTATGAACTGGAAGAAGGTTGAAAAAAGGGTCACATCAGACATTCTTACTGTTATCTGTAATAAAAACACACCAATAGTTTAAACAAGAAAGTACAAAGCATGTAGGAATAAGATATCACTGAGACCTACAAACATGAACTTCAGGGTTTGTACTCTGCTGCTCTTTACAAATCCTTGTTGAGTATGTGGTCTACATTTTCTATTTTATATCATACTACATAGGTATTTTTTGAAAGTTCATATGTGTTTATTACTATCTTGCTTGCTAAAGTTCCTTGGAACAGAGAATGTGTTTGGCTCAGATCTATTTTGCAGTTCTTAGAACAGTATTTAAGACATACTAGGTACTCCATCAGTGCTTACAAGTAAATGACTTGTCTTTAAGACATGCAGCAAATGGGGTAATGTGAATAAAAACACTTTGAAAACCTTTAACTTAATAAAATTGACTCATAATTGTGATTCATTGAAAAATTCTGGTCTGGTTATTCTTGTACTATGTTTTTTTATTTTGTTTTTGTTACTTTTGTATCTTCATCTGCAGAGGTCTGTATTGTCTTATTGTCATCTCACTTCACAGAAAACGATTTGGAAACAGAAGTTCCTGGCACATAGTAGGCCTATGACTAGTGCTGGTTCTTTTTAACGCCTTTTGACAGTTCAACTGCCTGAGGTTATTAATGAAATTAACTATTCCCAAACCAAACCCAGGGACACAAAAATTGTTCCCACAAGGTTGTCCATGTCCAGTTTATTGTGTGACTCCAACTTGGCAACTAAACATCAGGCAGGTTCCTTGTTTTGAGCTGTTTCAATCTGAGCTCTCATGCCAGACTGCAGAGTCTGCCTCAAGCCTCTCTATCTCACCTCAGGTAACACTAGTAGGACAGGTGATGTGTTTCTAGGTCTGCTTGCAGGTAAGGGTCTGTGAGATGGAAATGCCTTCATCACCCAGGTATCTAGTCTGTCTCTCCAGAGCGCTCTCTCCACAGTGGGGCGATTGTGAGGCCAGGTCCTGACCCCTTGTCTAAGTCTATGATTATCACTGCTGTCATCGTCATCACCCTCACCCCAATCCTGTGAAGTAATGATTATCAGAACCTCACATTACTGATAGCAAAGAAAATTGAATCTCAAAGATGAAGAGTGACTTGTCTGAGATACAGAACGCAGACCAGGATAATGCAGACCTTGTGGACACAGTGCAGCTATTTTCTCCATATTAAGTTTCAGGATGAAATTTGGTTAGGAGTAAAGTTTCTTCCCATAATTACAATTTTGTGCATAAGTGTGTTGAGGACATTTAAGATCTGCTGTCTTAGAATATTTCAGGTACACATATTACACTATTAACATAGTCTCTGTGATATACTGTAGAGCTCTAGAAATTATTCATTTTATGGGACTGCCAACTTTCTACCCTCTGATTGACATGTCCCCATTTTCAGCACCCCTAGTAGCACAAGGAAAGTAAGGAAAACTGACTTAGTCAGGTCTGTAACTGTTTGGTCATATGTTCCCATTTTTTGGAATTGTACAGAGACTTTATAACTAGTTTAAATGCTTTGACAAATTCAGTATGATTGCCTCTGGTTAGCACAGAGCGGTAATTAAGTCTGCAATTATATGTTCAGATTTTCCTATTTTTCGTGTATGTGCATTTTGACAGTAATTGAACAAGGCAGTATTTGCAATATCCATTCTGAAACTGTTTCACAATATTTCATTATATGCCAGATTAATTTGTTAAACTCACGTAGCAAATGAAAACTTCAGCGTTGATCCAATTAATCCAATGGTGGGAACTTTCTGCTAATATGCCTTAGCTAGGAAAACTGAAGGATGTTGAGCATAGTGTCTGGAAAGATTAGGGGTATATTTGAGGAATGGAGGAGAGCATTATTGTAAGACTTATTTCTCCTTTTTTCTTTTTCTCATTAAATACCATTTACTTCCTTGGGAATCAAGGTTTTGGGAAGATGTACATCTCATCAGTGTTTATTCATCTGATTCTTAAAAAAACTTGGAAATTTAATTTTCTCTTGGGGGGCTGGGAGGAAAGAACACAAGATAGAGAGAAAATCACATCATATACTGAAGGTTTTAAATGAAACTTCATTCATGACAAATACTACATAGTGTTGAATTTCGCAAGAGCTTATGAAAAGAACTTTTGACCTTGTTTGTGATCAGAGATGTATTAAATAAGGGAAATGATGCTTGTGTTGAGAAGGCATGATTGAAGCTAAAAAGTTGGTGGGCTGAGTTGTGGGTGAGCAGGAAGTGATCAGCCCCTGCAGAGCCCTGCAGTGGGCACAGTTCTAGGCAAAGCAGAGTATGGCAGTGGGACAGAGGAAGCTGAGACATTGGAAGGTGCTAATACATGTCTGCTTTGTAGACAATAACAGCTAACGTGTGTGTGTGTGTGTGTGTGTGTGTGTGTGTGTGCGTGTGTGCGCTTATTATGTGCCTGGTACTGTTGTTTTATTATATACTTTTTTCTCCCTTTAAATTAAATTTAGTGGGCTGGGGAGTAGAGATATGTCAAGTCAAGCATATTATTATTTAATTGAGTATAAAGTCTCCTATGTTAGAGTGGTGAGTACAAGGTGAGTGACCTATACAATATTGTAAAATTATGAGGATGAGTTGATTCATATCTCAGGCTCCCACTCTCATCCTGTTGTTTACTCTTGGTGTTTTTGTCAGGTAGTCCATGTTTGATGAATTCTCACGGTTTTAAACCACCAGTTACCAGCTCTTTTTACATGCCAAAGAAAGTGGCAGACAAAGACTACTTAAGCTCTTTTCTTTATGAAATTTTTAATTGTATTTTTTATTGAGTTAGCATTGGTATAAAACATCAAATATGAATCAGATCCAGGTTCACAGGTCTTCAGGTGTATATTACTCACTTGGTACTTATAAAGCTCCATAGAGTATTACAAGTTTTATCTTACTGATTAGGAAATGGAATTTTGAGAGTCCATACAACTGACCCAAGGTCAGTGTCGAATGTGGCAGTGTTAGTTTCATGCTCGCTTAAGACTCAACACAATACTGTCCTTGGAAAGTTAAGGCTTCAGTTTCCTGGGTGTCTTGGAATCTTTATAAATTATGGAGATACAGAGGAATTTCTGGGATTTCATGATGTTTATGAAATTAGAAACGCATTGTCTGAGCCTTTTTATGAAGAACCTATAGTTTTGTAATTGTCTCAAAATTCTGTAATTCACAATACATTGAGGCAGCAAAATGTAGATTATTTTTAAAGATATTTTAATGTGAGATAATTGTAGATTCTCACACATCTGTGGTAGTAGTACACAAAGATCCTGCATAATGTGCTCCCAGTTCCCCTCAATGATAACTTGCACAATTCTTACATTTACAATATCACAGCCAGGAAACTGACAATATGTCAATTTTCCAGGCTTGTCCACATTTCACCAGTTTTATATGCACTCTGTGTGTGCAAATTAGTCCTATGTGATTTTTATTACTTGCATGTTTATATAACCACCATCAGTCAAGACACAAAGTAGTTCCATCAGAATGACTTTTTAAGCATCCCTTCTATAGCCACAGAAACTTCCTTTCCCCACCAAAGCTTATATCCATTAGTTTTAGTGAAAGCAGTTTATTATACCATTATTTATCATATAAATCAAAGATGTCCTTCCCCTCCACCCTTGGCATTGTTCACCATTAAGTGGTTTACTTCACATTTAAAGAGTGATGAATGAGTAAGTTGCCAGAGCTGGATTTGGGGTAGCTATTTCTACATAGCTGTGTGCTGAAAAAACTGAGTAAAAATTCTCTTCCCATGAGAATTATATTTCTCATAAGTGAAGAATAAGTGAGTAAGAGAAAGCATCTTCCCCAGCCTCGGGATTTACTGGCTTTGAGACCTCTGCCTGCTTCTGGGTTTCTTAGTTCTCACAACATTTCTTCCTGAGTTGCTGTGACACTGCATGCCAGCTGCTTTTACTGTCATTGGTATCTTTATTAGCTGGTTATGTCTCCCAAAGTCCTGTTTCACTGCCCTTTGATACAATTTTTCAGAATGGCCAGAATGATCTCGTATAGAAGTCAAAGACAGATGATTTCCTGCCTTAGAGTCACTCCATGCTCCCCTGGCTGTCTGGACAAGCTCCATCTTGCAAGTCTGCCACATTGGACTCTTCAGGATATGGGTTCCAGTTTGCCTTCCAGCATCTCCAGGTCACATCTTTCCCCTGGGCCTTTGCTTATACTTCTCAGACTCAAGGAGCAGCCTGTTCTGAAGAGTCCTTTCTTGCCCCTCCCCACACCTTTTGTGTCTTCCAAGTGCTGCTTGATGGTAGGATAGCATGATTGGGGTAGCGCTTTATAGAATGAGACTGACCTTGACTCAACTTCTGTATCTCTCTAAGGATTAAATGTATGATCCTAGATCTCCATTTTTGTCATCTGTGACAATGGACTGCTGTATTGAAGAAGATTGTAATAATCAGAAAAACAGCATGCCTGAGACATAGGCCCTGAAGAAGTCAGTCAGTGGTGGCTTTTATAATCATGTTGCCCGCTGTGTGGCCCTCTGGCACATGGGAGCTTGTGACATTGCCTGCTATGGGTTAACTTGTTGGGAAGGACTGTGCTTTAAAGTCCTTGATTCCCAGAACTATCTCTGGGTGATTGCTTGAAAGTAAATAAATAAATGAAGTAGACCAAGAAGGAAAAAGAAATGGAACCAGGTCTGAAGTTGTTTCAGAGTTCTTTTCAAAGACCTTCATTTGTTTGACTTCAGTAAGTTCACGTTCAGTATGTTAAGACATCCCCACCTTTAAGTACAAGTCCCAAGCTCACTCCGGACTCTAGCGGAAACCACTATTTACCTACAGTTTTGTTTTTTTTCTTTTTTTGAAAGGTCACATACTTGTCTTTTAGTCATTGACAGAGCTGAATCCTTTGAGTCTTTGAATAAGAGCTTGATTTTTGCTTGAACAAGAAGTATTAGGATATATTGAGGGAGAGGATGGAAGAAGGTGAGAAAGAGGAGAGGATAAGGAGCCCGGAGGAGAAAGGAGGGGTGGATTTGGATACAGCAGTCTTCCCTGAGAACAAGAGCTCATAATGAGCTGGCCCTGCAGTGCTTGTCGCGGTCAGATAGTAAAGAGGGAAAACTGGCTGCCCAGGTGGGGAACACCATGGACTCCACATTATGTAGAGATTCTAAAAAGTCAGTATCATTTGGGACTTTTAATTTGCCCCACTCTTGGTTTTGTAAACACAAATCACATTCTCCCAGAAGTTGCTCTGTGAGTTACCTGCAGCAAGAGAAGCTGTGTTAGGTGTTCCAATCTGCAAGGAGTGGCTATGTGTTTACAACTGCACTGATGAACCTTATGCTAAGTGCAAAAAAAAAAAAGTCAGAAGGAAAAAAAAACAAAATGTGTGATTGCACATACACTTAAAATCTGGAAAATTCAGAGAGGTATAAGCGGCTGTTATCAGGGGAAATGCAGAGATGTTCAAGGGTAGAGGCTGGAGTTCTATAGGAAGAATAGAGTTCAGGGGCTTATAACAGCGTGTTGATGGCAATTAATGATGCTTTGTTGAATGCCAGGCACGTGGTGAGAGCAGACTTTCAGTGCTTCCATCACAAAAATAGTGTGGTGATGATCTGAGCTGGACTGTTCAGTAGCTTGATTAGTAATCATTTCACTGTACATGTGCATATCAGATCACCATATTGTATAACTTAAATAGATATGATTTTTACTAAAAGAGAAAATAAAAAGGGATTTTTGAATCAGCCTGATTTACTTTTAAGCTCTATTCCCCCCCCCCCCTCACTGTTGACCTTGGGCAAGTTACTTAACTTTCTAAGTCAGTGTTTTCTCACTGGAAAGAATACTCTTATCCTGCTTGTGAAGATTGAATGAGATGACTTAATCCAGTGACAGAGAATAGCTATTCAGTGATTGGTATCACTAGTATTAATACTGGTATTAATATTTATATTAGTGTTGGTTCTGTTTACCCTTTAAACAAAAAGAGCAGAACTACTGGTATCAAATTCTTAGTATATAATAGACCATAAAGGAGCTCCACCTGCATTGTGTCAAAAATATCCCCATATGAACCCCCAAAAGGGATTTTAATTCTCACTTTGCAGAGAAGGAAACTGAAAGTATTAAGTACCTTGTAAATAAATAATTTGCTCCACAGTTACTCTGTAGCTGAACGCTACTCAAATCCCATGACAATACTGTGGTGACAGGAATTGTCCCAGTGATTGTGAGATAGCTAACTTTTTCTGGGAGGGAATCCATTTTTTGGATTTAAATGCTTGCTGATGCATTGAAGGGAGTCAGTGGGACTCTATGCATGGAGCTTCTGAGCTCGCATTTCAGCAAGGTCCCAGCAGTGAATGACCACACAACAGCACTGAGCGACATCTCCTCTTGCTTTGCTTCTGGGTGGGCTTTTCCTCCAAGTGGTTAACAGCTGCTTTTCTTGCTCAAATCCCCAGTTAGTTTCACTCTTTGGCTTAAATAGAGAAAAGATTCTTTCATGCAGACCTCTTTTCCTCCTGAGCCTTCTTTCTGCTCTAGAAAGGACCAAAAGCTTCAAACAGTTTGACTGAGAACCCAGAGGCCATGCCCCACTTCTTTCTCTGGGATCCAACTTCCATATTAATGTGGAGGGAAACCTGCTCTGTAGAGATGGACTGAAGATCAGTAGCAAAATTCCATGTAGTGAACTGTGATGGCTCCTGTGAGTGTCACTTTGAGGCAAAAACTCTGGTCAGCTCCCGCGTCACAAATGTCAGATGAGGGGTCAGCCCCGGGGATTTGCATGCATAGAGCATAAAGGCTGTTCTGTGATGGGCTTCATTATTCGAGATACTTCTGGTGGGAGCTGACTTGGGATTTCAGCCCATTTCTTGGTGGTTCCTTGACCCCTCAAATAGAAAAAGTCCTTTGAGAAACAGCACTCACTAGGAGAGCAATGTGCCAATTTTCCTTTCAGGCATATGCCCCAGAGGTATTCTTGTGTTTGTCCATGTGTTGAAGGCAGCATGTGTTGGAATGTTTGTTATTATCTTGTTTTTAATGAAAAACAAAATAGAAATAACTTCTGTGCCTAAATGCAAGGTTATTCCCATTTTTTTTTCAAGAAGAAAATTGAAAAAGTGGTTTGCAGCCAAATTGAATATACTTTATTTCACTTTAGAAATAAAAGAAATAGTCAATTGTTTACTTAAAATGTAGAACATATACATTTGAAGTCACATATTACATGAAATATTAACTATAAGTGATTCTTTTGCAATTATTTATTTCCAGGAGCAAATTGATGTAATTTTTTTGAAATGCCTTTGACATCTATGTTCTCATTGGCAAAGAACTAGTTCCTTAGTCAGATACTGTCCTAGTACATATCTTATTGAGTAATTGTGAATAGGTTGATGGTGTTTTCACCAAATTAATCTTTTTCTCCAAGTTAACCAATGACTTTATCAGTTACTACTGTATTGAATTTAAGTGATCTTCAAAGGGTTTATGTCTAATGGCACATCATATATGTAATTGTGGTGTTTATGCTCATAACTAATCATCCATGTTAAATCCCTTTTCCTCCTTCTTTTAAAGATATTCCTCCTCTTTTGAAGATATTCCTTTTGAGCTCTACAAACACTCAAACTTACATTTCATAGTTATTTCTGGATAATTTATTTTCTTCAGCAATGTTGTATGTTGTATGGTAGATGAAATACTGCAAGACTGCATGAAAAGCTTTACAGAGCCTCACATATGAGTACCTCTTTTGCTAAGTAACAATTTTTTAGGGAAAAATTTTGCACTATGTACTTATTTGGGAAAGGGAACAAATGAGATATATTTGTATACAGAATACAAAATAAGCAATTTACCTCTGTCTCTATTTATGCATCTATCTATGGATACATTTAAATATATAGACAAATGGGAAAATGTTGCAGAATTACACATGACATGACATTTATGGTAATTATGATTCCTAAAATAATATAATAGGGATGCTGTAAAAATGTGAGTGTATAGATACATGTAAATGTGTAAAAGGATAGATATGGTTTTGAGAAAAAGGAAAGATGATGAGCTTTATAATTGAGACAAGGAAATGTTACTTTCTTTCTAAATATTTTATTTCACTTATTTAACAAAAAGACAAAGCAGATACGGAAATATTTTAATGTTTTTCCCCTTGGTGATATGTATGTGTTACTCTATTTTTTGTTATATATTTCAATGTCTCCATTCATATAAATGATTAAAAAAATAAAAAGAAACAGCAAAGCAATTTTCTTTCACTGGAGGAGAAACAGGCTGCATTGGAAAGGGAATCCTTTGAATGAAATTGAAATGTTCTCCAGCAGGGCACCTATAAATGGCCAAATACAAGCTGGAGCTGCTACTTTTTCACTATATAGTAAATTGAGACTGTGCTTGTTACAACCTGGCTTACAGAGAGCAAAGAGTGGTTAGTTGATGATGGTGGGGTAGCTTAACCATTCTCTTTGAACTTTGGACCATGGCTATATTCTCTCAGGTCCTTGATCAGCATTAGGAGGCATTTCTTACCCTGTTCTGCTCCCTAGTTTTTGAAGAAAAAGAGACAAATGATGAAGCAGACTTGGCAAACTGGTAGCTCTTGGCTGCTTCCATCTCAGAGATCTGCTTTGGTTGCTCTTTGTAATTATCTTGAAAACAACTGAACTTAAAAATAGGATGATTTATCTCACAAGCAGGAGGGACCCCCCCTTTTTAACATGGAGCCTAATGATACATTCCAGGGAGTCAGCTCCTGCTGCTTAGGTGCAGCCTCGATAGTCTCTGCCCCGTCACCTCCCCAGCCAGCTTGCTGGCTCAGTGTGTGTCTCTAGGAACACAAGCATGCTGTCCTTGTACTGAGGAGGCTGTGACAAGCAGTAGATAGACTTTGCAATAGACCATGCCAATCATTTACAGAATGCTGGCAAAGCATTGTGCAGAAAGTTCATTTTAATTCCCCACTGTGCCTAATTATAAATAAATGGTTAGAACAGTTAAACATGCCACAAAAGAATGACTAGAATCTCAGCAGCTAGCAATTCTTTCTTTCTGGCCTGGGATTCACTAACTGACTTTCCTCATCTTTAATTTCTGTAAATTAGATACCATCCTTACCCACAAAGGCATCAGATTTGTTCACATTCTGTCAATTTAGGACCTATCTTTAGGAACTATAGCATATTAGCTAATTATGCCCCATGGGAAATATCTGTGGACTCTTTTGCCATATACTCCAGTGGGACCACTTTTAGTGTAAACTGTGCTTAATTATATATTCTCAGAAAAGAAACAACTGAAGACAGGATGTGGTTGTAATTTATAGAAAGTTTATCTTATGTTCATTCAGTTTATTCAACATAAGCTGAGTTCTGTGTACCAGGCATTGTGCTAGTTTCTAGGAATAAAATAATAATATAAAACATAATTTTTTGTTTTCGTGAAACTTAAATTCTAGTGTAAAAGATGTTAAAACATACTTATATCATTAGCTATTTAGTTGACTGACTCAGGTTCTATCTTAACATAGGAAACTCAGAAAGTTAAGGGAGGATATGACTATGGGAGACACTGAGTGTGACATGTTTGGGAAGATTCCAGAGAAATGAATGATGGATGAAGGGAAACTGACTGGATGATGGGAGCAAAGGGTATAGCATTCTTGTGAGAAGTGCAGGTTAGCAGGAGGAGAGTGCCCCATGTGTTTGGAGAAGTAAAGGCTAGTGTGTGTGTGAACATGATTTGGGAGGGGCAGAAGGTCCAAAATGAGCCTTTTGGGTGCTGTAGTGTGGGTGTACCAAATGAGGCATTTCAGTTTGTCTTTTCATCTCTTTGTTGTGGATGTTTTCATACCAAGACTTTGTTTGCCCTTGCCTTTAACATCAGTGCAGGGTGCACTCTAAGGGCTGCTGTTGAAAGCATTTTGGACATCTCACTTGTCTAATGTGAGCCTCTGAAAGTTCTGTCTTTCTACTTGAGTAGGTGATGTCACAAATGCACCCTGAGGTGCCTGTCCTCATACAGGGAATTAAGTAAGACAAATGCAGAAATGCAATCAAATAATATAGTCTTGGATTAGAGGAATCATTTTTCCTTTTCAGATATTTCTTGTCCTTAGGAGGAAAAAGTTACTTATGTAGATGACTTTGCACAGACTCTGCATTCCAGGTACTTACCAGGTGCTCAGTTGGGTGAAACCCTTGTATTTGCTCACTGTTGATGATATTCAGGTTATCTCTACATGAGAGTAGCTCAGTATTTAAATTACAAGGGGCATTTAAGTGTGATTTGGAAACCTAATATGTATCTTAATGAGTTTTACAATGATTTCATTTGAGATGTTTCAATTATGATTTTAAACTAATTCTCCAGGGCAGAGGCTAACCTAGCACCTCCCATTTTATTTAATTTTTTGTAATACAAAATAAGTCAATCTTGAAATGGTTCAGCACTTTCAATTAATTTTAATGGTCTGCTGATCTCCACGTCATTGGGTCAGAGCCTATGAATTCAGACATGTTGCTGAGATTTTTAATAAGTTCTTAAGACTCAAACATAAGGCTATATTAGTTTCAAGCTAAAAAGAATTCTTATTCAATCAGTTTATCCTGATAATGTGTTTCTGAAATTAACATGGTTAATAATGCATCATTGGAAGTGACTCTATTGCCTTTATAGAAAAAGCAAGTTAATATTTTTCAAGTCAATGATCTGAAGAGTTCAAGGAAGTGACCATTAGAAACCATGTAGTGGTTTATGAGGCATGTGACTGTTCTTAGCATCAACCTCAGAAACTTAGGGATGTGTTCTGAAAGCAACAGAGTCTTATTAAAAGCTCATCCTCAGTAATTTGGTCTATTAGTAATTGACAATTTGGTTTTCTTAGTGACCTGTGTTACTTCTCAGGATAAAGCACTGTTATCTTAAATAGTAATTATTTTTCTGTGTACTAAAGTTACCTTCAGTACATCCAGGATGCCTCTATGATTCAGTGCAGTGACTGAATTCACTTAGCAGAGATTTTTTCAATGATCCAATGCTCCAAGGATACTTATACTGTAAAGTGTAAACCAAATCAGGTCCCTGTTCCTAAGTACAACTTTAAACATGATTTTAATCAACAGCAGCATTTGTCCCTATATAGCATTGCCAGAGGAGCCTTTGTGCTAGACACTGGTTATGGAAAGTTGCTGTAGAATAATAGATTCCCATCTTTAAAGAGGGGTCAGGTATTTACAGGAAATCCTGAAACAGCACTTAAGGACCCAGCAACCCAGAGAATCATTTAGACCAGAGTTAGTTTATTCTGGTGTTGATTCAATTTTAATAAGGATTGAATAAAAGCCAGAGGGTGAGTTCACCATAGAGAAGGATTTATCAATCTCGGCATGACTGATAAATTGGAAAAAAATCTTTTTTGAGGGAGTGGGGCTGTGTTGTCCCATGCATTGTTGATTGTTTAGCATCTTGTAACCTACCTGTTAGATGCTAGTAGCATGGCCTTCTCCTCCCTAGCTGTAGCTGTGACACCAAAAATATTTCTAGACATTGCTGAATACCTACCAGGGAATCAAATGGCACCTGTTGGAGGAACTCTGTGACAAAAAATCCAAGAGTGCAGAGATCAATAAGGAGAGATGGGAAGTTCCCAGTTTATGGAATTGATAAATAACCTAATTCTGTCACCTCTATCGCCTGCTTCATTGACCTCAGGTTATTGTATTGAACTGCTAATATAGCTATTAAATGTGCAAAGACCCTTTATTATTAACATGCCCTTTATTATTAACTAATGGCTTTCCATTTCCAAAACCTAGCCTTATTGTTCTTAATCTAGTAGATGTACCAAATTAAAACATCTAGGATTTCTTCCTCACTCCTCATTCTACTACTTTCCCCACATGTAGGCCAGTGAATAAGAACTTCACCACCAAATTGCTCTTGAATTGGTTGACTTCTCACTACTTTCACCAGTAGCACCATACTGGTTCAAATCAGCAAGATATCTTTCACTGGCCTCTACTACAGAGGCTGGGAAGGCTAAATGCTTATTTTCCAGCTTAACTTGCTGGGACGGGTCATCATGTGACTTTATGATTGAGCAATGAGACAAATCTGGGAGAGGGATTTTGGAAAGTTAGGCGAGAGGTTTTCCAAAGAGAAGGAGCAAAGGTGTAGGCATTGTCTCCTGGCAAATTTCAGCAACTTGTATTTAGATTCCACTTCCAGACCTGAAGTGGTTACTCTGCAAGCACATGTAAAAGACCACTAAAATCCCAAGAGCTGTAATCCTGACATTTTGAATTGCCTACCAATGACTGTAGCTACCCATCTTTCATTACACCTTTATGTAAGACCCACAGTTCCCTTCAGCAGTAAGCTGTGGTCTGTTGAGTTTTCTATTCCTTGCAGCTACCTTCCTAATTCACAAATTCGAACAAGTTATATAAGAGCAAATTCCATTCTTTGATTTTCCCATCTTTGGCATAGGAGATATCATAAAGACTGGGCTGGTGTGATAACTTTTGACATTCAACAAACATACAATGGTAGTAAATTTTTAATCTTGGACTCCTCAAATGCCAGCTAACCCTGTCCATATACATTGTGCAAAGATAACCACATCAAAGATGGCAGATGGGCAGTAGTTATCCGTGTCCTCATAAAGACAGACACAGTTTACCTGTTGCTTCCAGGAATAGATTCCATTGATCCGGGTTTCAGGAGAATAATTACAGACTGAGAACTCTGCTTTTCTGACTCAAGAGGCCACATGGCTGAAATCATCTCCGTGTTGACAGTTTTCTGGTGGAATTTTTTCTCATACCTTGCACCACACACTCCAACCAGCCATCTTTGCTCTGCTTCTGGGCATTTGTGCACCATCTTCCCCTTGACAGGCCTGGCATACTCTGTGTGGAGCTGTGTTCTCTTTCAGAGCACCTGAAGACTGAACCCGAGGAAGCTGGTCTTCTAATCAGCTGCACTGACTCTGAGAAGATATTGCAAGGGGGGAAACTACAACTACAGCCTGAAGATTAAATGACAGGACAACCAGAATATTCCTAGTTTAATTTGTGAAGCTTTCCTCAGCAGTCCAGAAAAATGAGCACACAGGGGACGCAAAAAAGATAGAAAAGAAAACACATGAAATTGGTTTGCAGGAGATTGCCGGTTTATTGACTGTCCCAGAAGCTAGCTGGCATCCCTTTGCAGTTTGTCCAACCCTCCAGAATTATTTTTAGCTGTGGCTGAAAGGGATTTTTTTTCTTTTTCACATCAGATACTGTGCTGGAAAGGAATCAAGTGCCTGACCAGTGCTGAGAATCCCATCAGCAGTGTTTCTGAAGAAGACTTAGGCTAAAATGTCTCCTTTAAAGCATCTTACTGCATCAGCACTTAATGCTGATGGCATGTGCCCTCAGGGACCTAAAGGTTATAGGAAAGAGCTACAACCTCTTGTAGAAGTGTCTTGTCTTATTGAAAAGGAAAACATTCCAAATAATATTCATATTCTTCCAAGAAATAGGGAATAGGACAAGGAGAAGAGTATGCTATTTTCGTACATAAAGTTCATGGGGTTAAAGAGACACATGCCATTAGCATTATTTTTGGAGGTATTATAATTTATTCAGTTTTGAATATGATCAGTAATTAGTGTAGTAATCCTCATGTGGAGTGTTGATTCTCTTTGATCCTCAAAATAGCCCTGGGCGTTGGGCAAACAATTCTTGTTGGACAGATGATGATTAGTTAGAGCAGTTATATAGGGTGTATAAGGTTGTGCAGGTTGTTGCATATACCGCTCCTGATGTGATATATTTGCCAAACTATGGGGGCAGATGTAGTTTATTCACACTGACTCTGTGGTCTGAACACCATGGACATGATCTCTACACCTCTAAAGGTTGGGTGTTATGATCCCCAATTTATCAGTGAGGAAACAAAGGTTCTGAGGGGTTAAGTAATGCGTTAAGTGACACTAGGCAAGATACTGGCTACATCTGGGACTCAATTTTATCAGCAATAATTTTTTTTTCCTCAGGAAAAACAATGATACCACTCTGGTGTTAGGTTGTTTTGAAAAGTAAAATCATGTGAGTGGGGGTGAAGAATGAAGCAAAAGGTTTGGTTTCTATCTTGAGAGGCCAGGATAACCAAAGTAGCTTGGAACATGATCAATCCATTGATGGCTGTGCACTTTATAAGTTGTTATTACTTACAGTTCCCACAGATATCCTTTTTTCAGAGATGACAAAAGGATAAGAGAGAGTGGCCGCAAACCTTGGCCCAGGGAGCCCAGATAATGGGTGTTCAGGCATACGAACTTTTCCACTACTGTGCTGGGCAGCCCTAGTGACCCTACCTTTTAAAAACGTCACTTCAAATACCAAGACAAAAATAGCAGCACCTTTTTGAGAGCAGTTGAGAGCACGGACTTGAGAAATCAGGTCAATGTAGTTTTATTCCTGGCTCTGCCCATAGGACTACATGGTAAGTGCTGGATAAGTATTTAATCTGTCAGAGAAGCATGCTAGACATGCAAAGATTCAAAGAGAAAGAGTTTGTGGCATTTAGCACATACCTGGCTCACTGTACATATTCAACAAGTAGGAGTTTGACAGTTGGGGATGCTTACCCTGATCTCAGAGGAGTAGAGCCAGATCTCCTACAGCATCCACTTAGTCTTAAGTCCCTTTGTATGGTGTTTGCTTGAAGTCATCTCGTTCATGGATGCTCTTATTTCAAAACAACTGGGGCCTAGTGTTTGATCTTACCAAAAGTTTCTCCATGGATGGTAACTATGAATTAGACTTATTGAGTCAGTATTGCCATAAACCTGAAAACTTTCCATGTGGAGAGACATACCTTGGTTCCCAGAAGGATCTGGAGAGTAGCCCCAAGACCCTCCCACACAATGAGGTCATGTTCTGCTCTGAAACATAGTTTGCTGACCCTCAAGACCAGCTATTTACCTCCAGCAGGTAACTCCCTGTTTGCCATATTCTCCTCTGGCTAGCATCATTTGAGGGTAAATCCTGCAGATGCTGAAGTCAATTCTTCATTTTAGGGAGAAGGTATGTCGTCTGTGATGCAGTGGAATGTAAACAGAAGCTAGGTGTCTGCTCCACATAGTTTTGTAAGGTCACACACACCATGTTCTTGCTCTTTAACTTTTAAATCATAAGTTTACAAAATAAAATTAAAACCTAATCAAGTTTACAGATTTTTATCATGATTTTTAAATTTTTTTTAAAAAAATGTTTGTTATAAAATTTATTCCGGTTGACAATTTAGACCATAGACATGTACATGAAAATTCCATAAAAGGGAATGGGGGTAAGGAGGGGTGGAGATGAGAGGGAGTGATCATGGAGGGAAGGTAGTGGGTGGTTTCCAGAGAATACAAAGATGTGAAACACATATATATATATAAATAATCAATTAAGAAGAAAAAAGGAATCAGTACAGTTTCTACTCTGGGGAGAAGCAGTTCTCTGCCTGCCTGGCACTATGTGGATGGCTCTCTTTTTCTCTCCCCTTTCCCTAATAACCCTCCCTTTTTTCTTTTTTATATATTTAATTTAAATTTTTAAAAATTTGCATATATATGTATATTTATATCTATATTACATTATTCCATTATCGAGTACCCCGGGTCTTTTCCACTTCACTAACATTTGTTAACTATCCTGATCTTTTGTGCTCTTCACCACCCCACCTTCTTCCCCCTCCTCCTCTCTGGCTCCAGGTTCAGTCCCATTGGTTGTTTTCATTCTTTCTTATTCATTTGTTTCCCCCCACACCCTCCCACACCCGATATCCATCATATAAGTGAGATCATCCTGTACTTCTCTTTTTCTTTTGGACTTATTTCTGCTAATATGAGTCTTTCTAGTTCCATCCATGTTGGATTTTTATCATGATTTAAAAGTGAAACATTGGAAGTCACCTTTCTCATCTGCTTTTTCTCTCTCGACCTCTTTGACTAATCTATCTCCACTCATCACTCCACACAGTTATTTTGTGCAACTTCTAAGTTTCTAGGCATGTGAAAATTACGCTTGTTTATCTAATTTCTGAGCAATACTGAGAAAAATATTTATTTATAATCTTAATCTCTCTGCTCTTTAATGTGTATATATATATAGAGATGTATATATATATATATATATATATATATATATATATATCCACAAGAACAATTATATATCCACAGGTACAACTGTCTCCTGATATAGTTCATTTAGAAAATAACTCTAAAGGAATTGCAATACAAAGCAGATTTTAAAAACTTTGAAGTCCCATATTAAACATTATTTTCTCCATCAATTTAATGGTAAGAATAGTTTATACTCTGACTCAGTATACAGAGACAGACAACTCCTGAATTAAAACTCTGATCAGTTATACATTTTACCATCAATTCTTTATACTTGTGTTCTCTCATCTTTAAAATGGGAATCATAACAATATCTTCTTTGTAGGGGATGAAGTGATTGGCAAATTATAAATAATATTAATTATACATTTACTACACTAAGTTATAATAAATGTTAGTTCCTATTATCACAGCTATTCTTTTGGAACTCTGAAGACATTATATATACATTGAAGACATTATGTATACATGTCCATGTATTTGCTTCTTAATCACTGTTGTTCTAGTGTGTGTCTTTTTATAACACATGCCTTTAAATTGTGGAGTTAGGTTGATGGAACTGGGATGCACAGCAATGGAATGAGAACCTCACAGTTGTTCAGAGGATTAAATGGGGTCATGGACTTTGGAAAGTAGGAAGTGCCATGCCAATGAAATAGTTATTAGCACTCTCACTGGAGCTTTCAAACCCTAGGTGATGGGAGAGTTGGGTTCTGTGATGTATCTGCTGTCACTAACCTCCCAGCTTTGAAGACATCTCAGCCTCCACCACTTCTGAATCTGCTCTCAGCTATTCACTCTGTTACTTTTAAAGGCTACTGTTGGAGGCTAGGAAATTAAAGTCCATTTTAAAAAATGTGTATACTTTGTGAGTCAGACGCTCTTCTTTCAGTGAAAGATCAAAATGTTTTTCAGACTCCTGGTAGTATGCCTGTCTCTCAAATAGAGCTCATTTATTTGAAGTCCTTATTAATGATGTCTATATACGTATGGCAGTACTAGAACTTCTGGGAACCAAGAGCCAGGAAATCATTAATTTGTTTCCTTGCAGAAGCATTGCAGAACACAGCCATGGCTACTGGTGACCTGCTGATGTTGTTAATTAATCAAGTGATTAATGTGCTCATTAATTTATTTAACATTCATTGAGTGGTCGTAGTGTGTCAGATACTGTGCTAAAGCTTCGTGACGGCAGATAGATGAGTGAGGCTTAGTCTCTGACCTTGAAAAGTCTCAAAATTCAAATGAGAAGAAAACAAATGCATACAAATAACTTTAATTCATGGTAATTTTATGAATGTGTAAGTTATGGGATAGGATAAAATCGATTAACCTGACAGGTTAAAACATGTCTTTCATTTTAAACTACCTAAATTCTCTACCTTAGTGTGAGTGAGTGTGTGGGTATGGATGTGTGGTGGGGGGGAAGGAGAGAGGGAGGGAGGGAGGGAGAGAGGGAGGGAGAGGGAGAGGGAGGGAGAGAGAGTGCGAGTTCCAAGAAGGGCAAGAAAATTAGTAGTTTGAATCTTATTTGCATGCTAGTAATGGGAAAGGAAAGCAGGAAATAAACCCTCTGGTAAAGTAGAAGCTACTTTTTGTGATGGAGGGCAGGGGTATATGAAAGAAGCATTTTTTTTTTTTTTTTTTTTTGCCTGTAGGAATTGTTCTTTCGGTTCTTTTTCAGTGTAGCACCCTGCTGTGCCCAAACATCTGGGCCATGGCCTCTAGAGGATTATTGAAATGGGGTCTCAGAGGAGATGGAGAACAGCTCCAGTAGGGATAGCCAGGGAACATGGCAAGGAGGTAATCACTTTTAAACTGGACCTAAAAGAATGTACAGCTTTTTTTATGTAGTAAGAGTCAGAGGGTACTTTTTGAATAAAACAGCAGAGTGAGCCTAGTCTTTGGGAAATATGGCTCGGTCGCATGAGTTTTATAGTTCAATAATGAGATAAGACCAGAGAAGCTGGTTCATGTCAGAAATCAATGAGCCAACCTCTACTGCACACTAATTGGTGAAATTGATGGTGAATTGATGGCCTGAGCTACCAGTTTGGGTCTTTGTGATTGTGGGGAATAGGCACATCCAGGTGAAGGGGGGTTATCTCTTCCCTACTGCATATGGGCCTGTTGACTATGTGAGTAAGGACCTGCTTTCCATTGCATTTTTAAGAAGGTTGGACCCTTTATCCTTCCTACAATCATCAGATAGTCACCTTTGCTCTGCTACCTGGAATCCTGTCTTCTTTCTAAGTGAATGATCAAGGAACAGAGGTGGGTTATTGTACTGTGCTGGTGGTGGTGGGGATAGCAGTGGAATTAGACTGACCTTGCAGCTCCTCTAGTTGGAAGGCAGTTGTCAGTCTTCCCAGACATGCTTAGTCCTTGCTCCTCTTGATGCCTAGTGCCCAAGTCACTCCCTTTCTCTTTCCCAAGATGATAACTTTCCAGTAAATCTCATTTATTTTGAATCCTTGAAATACATTTCTGATCCTTGCAATCAAATACTTTAAGTGGCCCTTGGGTCTTCAGTTTTGCCTAGTTCTTCTGTGGGCAGAGCATCAGTTCAGAGACAGGCTGAGGAAAGCACTTGCTTGCAAAGCTCAGAATGTTGACAGGGTCTCCCAGAGACCTGCAGTAGAGGTTGGCTCATTGATTTCTGACATGAACCAGCTTCTCTGGTCTTATCTCATTATTGAACTATAAAACTCATGCGACCGAGTCATATTTCCCAAAGACTAGGCTCACTCTGCTGTTTCATTCAAAAAGTACCCTCTGACTCTTACTACAAGGCATCTGTTTGTCTGCCTTGCTACATCATGGACCTTGGGGGCAAGGGTAGGATAATAATCATGTTTTCCCAGATATCAGAAAGGGAAGTCCTGGGAGATTAAATGAGTAGCTCAAAGCAGCAGAACCAGGCGGTTTTTTATCCAAGATTAAAACCAAATATCTGGTTTACAGGTGTGTGTATAGAAAATTCAGTCTGTAGAACTTCACATTTTTGAGTGGAATAAGAATACCAGGTCCTTCATTATACATTTTTAAAGGAATGAGTCTTCATTTTGAAGAAAATGGCGGAAGAGCTGCCTAGAATCCCCCTCTCTCTGTCCTTTCTTGCCTGGTTGGGAGTTGACAAACTCCCTTTAGTATTCTCCCCCACCAACCTCCCCCTCCCTCCCGGAACCCAGAAGATGCCTGATGACCCCTGACATCTGGTATTAATTTCTCTTTTTCTGGACAGAGTGATCTTAGCTTCCCCCAGGTCCTGCTGACAGTTCAGGACACAGGGAAACTAAATGCAAATGTTTTGGCTAATTCTCTGCAGGTACTTGACTTCTGATCCTACTCTACCCCAAATCAAAGTGATGTCAGTTGTCTGACACTGATAATTCCTTTCTTAATAATTTGTATTAAAAATTAAAAATTAATTAAAAATTAAAAATTAATTAAAAATTAATACAAATTATTAAGAAAGATTGAAGATGGTGCCTTCGATCCTTCTTCAAAAGAAGGAGATTTAAATCCAACGAGGAAAACCAGGATGGCATCATCAATTCTGCTCCAAAAGGCACAGCTCTGGTGTTCTTTCAGCTCCAACTCTAAAGTGGTCCAGAAACCAGCAAGACTCATGTGATACAACCACTTCAGATGTCACACGATGAAACCAGGAAAACAGCAAGCCTCTTCAGGTTACCAGACAATTTTCAAGCTTCGTAGTTTCAAAGTTAAAACAAGTTCTCAAGCACCAAATTTCCAAGTCAACTTAAATGAGTCACAAGCTTCTCCATCACGGTTCCCTGGACTCCTCAGACTGGACCCAGGCCTGTGCCCTGCTTGCTCCCACACCTCACAGCTGGCAGCCCCTGCTGCTCTTTTGTTCTCTCGCTCTATGTCTCCCTCTCTTTCCTTAACACGTTTATTTCTCAGTCTCCTCCCAAATCTCCTCAAGTTCTCTCACAAGAATGCTTAACTTCCCTTCTCCAAGTCTGCACCCACCGATGAACAATAGCTGCTACTCTAATGCAGCACCATCAGTTCTGGGGGCCATAGCCCCCCGATTTCACCACAGTCCCCCTATCAGATAAAGATAATTTATTTTACATATGCCATTTTGTTAAGTATTTAGTTTTTTGCTCCTATACAAATAATATTATGCTTCCATGATAGCTTTTCATTTGGGAAAATTTCTTCTTAGAATTGCTGGATCCTTGAGAAATGCTCAAGGAATCGATTTAGCTTTGAATTGGGCTCCTTGATCTTTTAAAATTGGTTTGCAGTTTAAGAGGTATCTTAGTCTGCTCAGGCTGCTGTAACAAGTATTGCAGCCTGGGTACCTTATAAACAGCATGTGTCTATTTTGACAGTCTGGAGACTGGCTGTCTGAGATCAGACTGCCAACATCACTGAATGTGGACCCTCCTCTAGGTTAGCTTTCTTGAGTCCGCCATGGTGGGAGGGAAGCTCCCTGGGGCCTCTTTCGAAAGGTTGCTAATCCCATTCATGAAGGCTCTTCTCTCTTGTCCTAATCATCTTCTAAAGGTTCTGCCTCCTTACTAGGATGCAGAGGATTGAGAATTAGGTTTCAGCATGTATATTTTTGGGGAGCACAAACATTCAGATAACAACAGTTATTCCAAGAGGATGTTGAATGCATGAAAAGTGTCTTAGCCATAGAGAATGCACAATTGGATCATGATAAAGACACAGGGCTTTACAAATTTAGCAGTGGGGCCTGTGGAAGGAGGTTGTCAACTTCTAATGGAGCCTAACAGTGGGTCAGTGATGTCAGTAAAGGACACATTCAGATATATAGGAATCAGGGTCCAAGTTTATACTTTTTAAGCAAAGGATTTCCATATATGCCTTCTGAGAAGTTGTGACAATTCTCATTTCTCAGTTTATGACAATAACCTTCTTGATCTATGCCCAGCTGCTTCAAGCATTCATTCAGTTTAGCTCTCTAGCTTTTGACTCATTTGCTAAGCTCATGCCATTAACTGCACAATCTCCACATATAAATAAGCTCCAGAATATTTAAGCCATCTACTGTGCTCATGACTTTGGGTTGGAAATATGGAATACAGGTACTGCCTGAGGGAGTAAGGTAGTTTTGTGGCCATGTGGATGAATTATGTTCAAAAATTTCATTTACTTCTCTACTGGCTAGTATGTGGATATTTCTATCTACCTGTATGGTACACAAGGAGGAAAAACAGCCCTAAGATACCTCTGAAAAATGCTCATAAAGTTTTTATCAGTAGTCTGCCTTCAGCATCTTAGAGTGGATTTTAAAGAGACAGAGTTTTAGATGTAGGTGGTTTATTGGGAAGTGCAAGAGAAATAGGTTGGGAGATGGGAGAGGGAAGTGATCCAGAGAAGGGCAGGTAGTCAATAAATGGTATGTTATTAACCCAGACACACTGCAGATGACTGCACCTTAATCCCCTGGGGAAACTCTGAAATATGATTCAGAATAAAAATCTCAGAATTACTATAGCCTGAAAATAAACACTACTATGGGAACAGGTATGCAAGACATTTATTGGTGCAAAAAGTTGTGAAATAATCAAGGGAGTATGAGTTGTGAGCAAGAGTCATAAGGGGAGAACTTTCAGAGTAGGTGGTTGGTCTGATGATTGTGAAAGCAGAAAGGGAAGGATAAATGTGAGAAAAGAGTCATAGGCCACCGTAAAGTACTGAGAAAATCTCAGCCAGGCCTAAGTAGGAGGAGGCAAGTCAGGAAGAAATGGCTTAAAATTAGCACTGCCATCCCTCTTTGTCAGGAAGAAGTTGAGGCAGATTGTAGGTTTTTGATTGGGGAAAAACTATCTCACTAACTTGCTCAACCCTTTCAGTTCTTTAGCTGACTTGTCTTTTCCAGATCTGTAAGTGTTGGACTTTCCAGAATCATTTTTTTTTCTAGATTTACTCCCTAAGTTTGCTTCCAGAGTCAGGAATTTAAATACCACTTATATACTAGTTACCTTCAAATTTATGTCTCCATTCAAGACCTTGCTTCTAGATCTCCACTCACACAGACACACACTGTCTATTTGGATGTCTAATAGGCATCCCAAAGTGAGTAAATTCAAAATGGACCTAAAACATAACTCAGGTTTTATATTCTCCTTGGTGCTTTTTAATACTTCTCTCTATGTGAACTTCCATAAGTACTGGTTCTATCTATTTTATCATGCATTATTCCCAAGAATAGCACATGGTAGTATACATATATATATGTATATATGTGTGTGTATGTATGCATGTATGTATGTATATGTATATGTAGATTAAGGAATATTCCCCAAACCTTGGAATAGATAAACTTTTGTGAGATTGATAAGAGTCTGGGCTAAAGCTATAAAATAACCCAGCCTGTCTAAAGATCACATCATAATTGTATCCCTGACTTGCTCTCATCAACTATGTTAATGGACCCAGACATTTTTTATTCAATGAGGAAGAGTTACTACAAAAGTCAGAGGCAGTGACTTTAAAGAGGCAGTGCTTTAAAGAATATATGTTGACATAAAAGAGATAATGAGACCATCATCCCAGCAGAGAAAGTTTCAATGAGCACAATTAAACCTACCTTATTAATGCATTATACTAAGTATTTCATATACATCATTGCCTATATCAGAACAACAACCTTATGAAAGAGATACTAGCATCTTTTTTTAGCTGAGAAAATAAGGTCTCTGTTAATTAAGAAAATATCTTAATTAAAGGACCTGGAATCAAATCCAGATTTATCTTATCCTAGATTCCTTTTACTCATTATGCTTTCATCTGGGTATAATGAAAATTCAGGGGATTAATCTGAAATATTTTTAAGTCCTAAAGTGAGGCTTGGTCTATTCACGATGGTATAATTCTCTGGGGTGGGAGTGGGGGTGAACAAAGGTTCAACACTCACATTCCCTCCCCCTTTTTATTGTAAGAGATGATGACGGTGGTGATGGAGATGATGATAATGATGATTTTTGAGGTAACATTGGTTTGCAACACTGTATATCATTTCATGGAATAGATTCACACTTCCTCAGATCAATGCCATGACACTATTCCTACCAAAAAAGTACCTATAGTTCATTACCATAGACCATTGAACCCCCTCCTGATTTTGTCCCCACTGTCCTCTCTATCCCCTCTTTAGTAACCTCAACACTGCAGTCATACCCTTACGATTTGTTTTGTTTTACTTTGGTCAGTTCCTTTGTTTTTTCCCCTCTTCATATCATACATACTGGTGAAATCATCCAGTATTTGTCTTTTACCTTCTCACTTATTTCACTAGGCATAATCCCCTCCAATTACATACATGTTGTACCAAATGACACATAGTTTTATATCAAGTAGTATTTGTGTATATACCACAGTTTCTTAATCTGCTCCTCTATTGATCATGTATGTTGTTTCAATAACTTGGGTATTGTATACAGGGTTGCATGAACACAGGAGTGCATATATACCTTCACATTAGTGTTTTGAATTTTTGAATAGATGCCTAAGAATGAGATTGCTGGATCATATAGCACATATATTTTTAATATTTTGAGAAACCTTCATATTTTTTCCATAAATGTTAGACCAATTAATGTTCCTAGAAGCAGTGTGGGATGGTTCACTTTTTCTCCACACACTTGTCAACATTTGTTGATATTTTTGTTTGTTATACTTTTGATATGGGTAATTATACCTGGAGTGAGTTGGTTTTGATTTGCATTTCCCTGATGGTAAAGCCATTTGGTTCTTTAAAGCAAAATGAGATCAACAGAAAATAGGGGTCTTAGAACAATTTTGTGTGGTGAGAGAGGTTGCATGAATTGAATGTCGAATTCAGTGTTCCTTTCCTTGAAAATTCCCATCTAAAAAGGTAGTATAATAGGTTCTGTGGAGATTTGTAGTGGCCTGAAGAACAATTTTGGTGAAGTGGTAGAAGCAAAAACAATATTTTGAAGTGGTTTAGGTAGAGACTGGAAGGAAAGAAAACAGATTGTGAAGAAACAAATTTTATGAATAATTTGACCTTCACAGTTAAGAGTAGTGAATAAATTTTGTCATCAGCATACTTTAATATATTAATTTCAGAGAGGAACCGTATAGTGACAGTCAAATTAGAAATCATAAACTAATGAGGTCTGGTTTGAAATTTACCAGGTATATAGTTTTGTGCAAGTCATTTCCCATTTTATTTTCATTATTAAAAATTCTTATTTATTAAAATAATTTTCATTGAAGACATTGGCTTACTTTGTTGTTACATCTTAGATATATAGGATCCCCCTCTTATAGCTATATTACATTGGTTTACAACTTTGTATATACTTCTAAGATATAGGGTTACACCTCCCCAGGTGCTTGTCACCACAAAACATTCCTCCCCCACCCCCAACAAGACAGTTAAAATCATTTCCCATTTCCTTAATTCCTTATCCCTACAGAGATTATCTTTCCAACTATATTCATCTATGATTCAATCATCCCCCAAGGAAATTAGATTGAGATCGCTCAAGTAAAATATACTTTTCTTCTTTTCTTCTCATAGTATATGTTCACTTATTACCAATATACTTAATAAGAATTTTAGAATATTCTTTCTTTGAGTTTTTTTTTCTTGTCTGCTCATGAACTAGTTTTGTCAATTGACCCTATATTATTTAATGAACTAACTCCCTTTTTCCTTTTGGATATGACCTGTTAGCTATCCATAATTTATTTATGTGTGTGATCTTGTCAAGATAGTGGATCTAGGTGATGGCTTTTCTTTCAAGCTAGCATGAAAAAAATTATGATATGAATGTATGACATTGATGCTAAAATTGAAATTTATATAACCTATTTTGTTAGAAAATTTTCAAATACCTTAAAAAATACTCATATTCTTTTTAAAGATTACATATGCTTTGTGCCCATTTTCCCACTACTTTAGTGGGATGAATATTTGAAAGTTTGGTTAGGGTTATATTCGTTTATTTTATATTTCTTTTTTAGCATAGCATGGAATAAATTTAGTAGGGAATGGTCTTTGTATTACAACTATATAATTTGATCTTGGTTCTGCATCTGTGAGAGAGAGGATTTTCTGCTAGTTATGAGACATTCATCCTCATTTTCCTTTTCTGTGAAACAAAAGACGCTGATTCTTGTAAGGAATAAAGATATGCTTGTGAAATAATAAGCATTGTATGTAACTAAATGTTGAGGAATTTGATATTTTCAATAAGTGTCTTCCTAAAATTTAAAAGTGGAAGAAAATGTTATGACAACGTACAAGGGATTTTTGCTCCTGAGAAGATCTGACATATAGAATACAAAAGAATTCATCAGATCTATTTGGAAATACAAGGACCAAGAGCTCTGGGGATACAGAGGGAAGAAATAATTCCAACATCTGAAGAACTTCGAGTGGGGAAAGATTCTTGGTGAATCTGATGTTCTTGAGATATTTTTAGGAATTCGTCTAATGGGGAAGGAGAGTGAAGGAAAGGAGAAGAGGGCAATAAGGGAGAGAAGGAACATTAAAGTATGTCAAAATTATAAGATTTGGAGAGGTTAGAAGAGGAATTTTGAAGACAGGTGTTGATAGGAAATGATATACTGGGTGCTGAAACATCTCCTGGCAATAGGGACCAGGCAGATAAAGGGGATGAATAAAGTCAGCTAAATTGAGGGTGTGATTGGGAGGGTGGGAACAGTGGAGACTGTTTTTCTAAATGGAGCAGCCCTGCTTAGCTTTAATCTGTAATGAATAAGAAAGAATTTATATCTAATTGTACCAGATCCTTCCAATTTCAAGAGAATGTTGAAATTTTCAAAATTTACAGTAATTCTTCCTGTTTTATTTCTTTAGATTCACTTATTTTTGAATACTCTAAGTCAAAAAAGATAAGAGATTGACAGTTGAAAGCTTAGGATGCATTTGTAATTTTCCTGATTGCCTGACTCTCATTCATATATATATTTAAATTACTGTTTAGGTCTCCATTTAGTATTTCACAAGCATTTTTTTTTCAATTGCTTTAAGATGAATATTATATACTTGCTGATTCTATTAGTACATATTCCAAGTAAATAGTTCATTTGTATCTGTAAACCTGTGGTTTCTCCTACAAAATAGTGATCTCAAGAAATTTGAAAAGTGGGCAATATATCCAAAACATGGACTTTGGAATGAATGGATGAATTTTCAGACTGGTGTGTGTGTGTGTGTGTAGGTGTGTGCCTGCACACAAAAGTGTGTTAGGTGGTTACTATCTCTAAACCTCCCACCCCCTATTAGGTGGTTATTTTTTTAATTTCAGGTGGGCAGATGCATGTTTGAATTGATTGAACTTCTGGGTATTGAAATGTAGGAGGCAATTGTAAAAGTTTAGATAAGAGCTCACCAAATGAACAAGATCTGGGAAGAAAACTTTTAGAAGTGAGATATTTTATCAAGTCAAACACAAATTCTGTATCTTCTATATTGGGACTGTGATGATAGTTCAGTTGACTCTATTTTAATGAATATTATTAGTAAGTGCTGAGAAAAAATGTACCATTGTAAGGTAGAGTGAAGGTATCATTTAGCTAAATTTAAACAGACCTCTCAATATAAGCATCCACATCACATCGATGCAAAATTGGTCTTTGCAAAATGGAAAGTTTTGAAGTTTCTGAAATAATAAAATGGTGGAAATACCTATTAAGGTTTTGACAAAGCAAATATATGTATATAATTATTGAGAAAAAGTTAATGTCAGGGAGCAGGGTTTAAAGACTAATTCTAAAGTAAAAGCGATCAATTAATTCTCCTGCCAAACCCTTTATCTTTCCAAAGTGCTTGTCACTTGGCAGCTGGTTGCCTGGCAACTGGCTGATTATCTAGGACAAACATGGGATGGCAATGCAGAGAGTACAGGTGACTGCATGTGACCTCTGCTATCTTCAGAGTAGGAGGCAGTAGGAGTGACTCTCAGTTCTAAGAGGAAATGGGTGCAGGCAAAGTCTGCAGTATCAGCTCATAGTCCCACCTCTGTGACACACTGTTTGGATCTTAGGAAAGTCATCTGACCTCAGATAGTCTCAGTTTCCTTATCTACACCATGGAGATAACGTTGGAACTTCCCTCTCTAAGTTGTCCTAAATCTGATGTGAGATAATCAAGTGTCCAAGTACAACATACAGTTATGTTCAATAGTAACAGCACTACTCTCACAATTCCTCAAATGATCAGTTCTTGCTGTTATTGAGGCTGCCTGAAAAAAATGAAATTACTTTTTTGTGGCAGGTGAATTAAATAACTAATTATGATGTTTTGTGAAACAGTGGAATTCTTTAATTGAAATGAACAGAAACTGTCTCAGGATAGTGTAAACCAAAACCGATTTATTGGAAGAGGATCTGTGGTACACATACTCAGTGAGTGGTTCAAGTCCTTTATTTCCACTGACTGAAAAAGTGACATGATATGCTGTTTATTAGGATACTTATCACATGTCTTTTAAACTTTTCCTAATACATACAGTACCTGTGACATTGGCAAAGTGAAGTAGAGCCCCTGGACTTAGTTTCTGCCTTGCACAACCGTTTGGATTCTTAGACCTTTCCAAATCCCCTACCTATGGTGAGGTATGATACTCTTTGAATGGGGACCTTTGTGCAAAGGAAGATGCTTGCTCCTTGAAAGCTGATCCTGACCACAACTGCTGGGGAACATGTTGGTGAATGGAGCAATACAAAAGACATGTCTACTGATGCATATGGTTTTCTTCTTTTTTTGGTCATTCATTTAATTTTATGATTCATTCACTGACAGCACATATCATCTGAGATTGTACATGTACCTGCAATAGATTTTCTTCAAGAGGTCCCTTACAGAAAAATGCAGAGTCTAGAAATTGTTCTTGCACAGATGGTGTGGTGGACAGAGGTATGACAGAAGAATTTAAGAGCATTGAATGTGTTGCTTAAATTTGTTTTAGATTACAAAAGTGTTTCTGAGGAATTGCTTCTCATATTCAATAATTCAGCAAATTGTGTGTGTGTGTGTGTGTGTGTGTGTGTATATGCCAGGCACTGGCTAGACATTGGAGATAATGTGATGAGTAGGATTAGTATAATCTTATCTTCTTTACTGACTTTACATGTAGTGGAAAAATAGACTCCCAAAAACTGATGATTGAGCAGTGTAAGTCCCATGACAGAAAAGAGTTATTTATGTAAATGAGTAGAAGGTACACCTAATCTGAGATTTCTGGGAAGATGGAATTCTCTTGCTTTGATTTTGGCTCTTTTAATCTATACTGAAATCATTTGTCCCATTATTTAATGAGATTTCTAGATGAGTTTCTAAGTAAGAACAGTTAGGGAATTAAGAAGGAATTCATATGGGAACTTAGTACCCTAACTTCCAGTCTACATTAATGGCAAATGAGACTTGTTAATTGTTTGACAAGGACATCATATTTCCCCCTGTCCCCACTATGTGGGGGGGGGGGGGAGAGGGGTAATTTTTCATAGCTAACATAAAAGCTTCCACCAAGATCTTATTAGACATTTAATATAGAACTAATGAAGTGTTCTACATTTGTCTTGACCAACAAATTATTTCCTGGGGGTGATTAACATGAACAGCTTTGGCAGAAGGATGAGCATACACCTTTAGTTGCTAGAAAAGGATGTGCTGACTGATGTTTCTGAACTGCTGAGCAATCTCTGGCTATTCTATGCAAACATGTGGAGGACAGAAGGGGGAGGTAGACTGAAGTGGGCAAAGTTGCCATGTTAGCATAGGTTTCCTAGGGTAGCAAGAACCTGACAGGGTGACAGATAGCAAGAGAGGAAGCCAAACCAGATAGTACCCTCCAATTCTGATTTACCAGTCAGGGATAATTCTTGGTTAGCAGACAGGAAAACTCACACCCAGCATATCTGTATTTGTTCCACAAGTGCTTCAAATAGGATCCTTTTCATGGAGTCCATGGCTAACTTTAGAACTTTAATTACTAAGTGGTGAGTATGCCATATTCTCTTTTTTTTTTTCTGTTCAAGTACATAACTCAGTTGAAATAGCTATCTATCTGATAGACAAGTTTCTTCTAGACTTGAAGTCTTTCAATTTGCCACATGCACTGCCTAGGATACTCCCTCCTCTGACTGTCCTATCTCAGTTTAACTGTCTGTTCATTACAAAGCTTCTCTGGACCCCCAATTTAAAGAAGTTAGTATGGAACAGCTTTTTCTCCTATGACACAGTTTTGTCTTGCTGCATGGGTCTCTATTGGGGTTTATATTCAAGCTTTGGTAAACATTTTTCTTTACTGAAGCTATCTCCCTTCTGACCCAGAAGTCCAGCAACCACTGATAACCCTCAGCCCAGAGTTAGCTCTCTACTGTTTTCTTGAAAGTGAGGATTCTCTCATAGACATGCCCCTGAGCCTGAAGCCCAGCACAGTAAGTTCACATAGGGAATTCCTATTACTATATCAATTTACATATATGTAAATATGAAAAATATTGAAATATGTAAATGCTACAGTGTTTAGAAATGAACAATAATAGTGTAACTTCTTGGGAAAAAACAGCAGCTTTCTCTTAGTAGACTTGTAAATTAATTTAAAACCTATTGCTTTTTTGTGCTTTTCCATTCAGCTTGCATTGAAGCACATTCTGTAAAAGGTACCTTGAGAAATCAAAGAGTAAAAATGTCCTTGTCTTTCAAAATTTCTGCTCTGCTTTGAAAGTAAGTGAACCAGATACACTCACATTTTTGCAATGACATGTAGATAAATGTTATTGAGAGACCATATAATAATTGATTATTGAATAAGGAAGTACAGTATTAAGCTTGGAGTTGGCCTGTAGTCATCAGAGTCTGAGTCTAGAAAGGTATTTGAGTCTGAGAATTCTTTGTTTCATAAGGCAGATGATTTATTTTTCACCTAATGGAAATTACTGTTTTCTTGTGGCCACATACTGTTTCTTTTACATGGGATGATTTTACTCCTGAATCTCTTCCTTGTTGGAGGTGTGACCTTAAACTAATGATGCACCCTCTAGAACGGTCTCAGTTATTTATTGCTAAAATAATGCCATGTGACAAATCACACCAAAGCAGACTAAAGTGGAATTTATTCAGCTCATGAACTCTGGCTTTCAGGGCAGTTATTCTGGTCTGAACCAGATTAGGCAATTTAATTTTGGCGATGAAACTCTTATGTCCATGCTGAGCTGGTGAGTCAGGTGGAAGGATCAGACGGTCCTGAATCAACTCACCTGGACAGTGATGCAGTAGTGTTGCTTTTGACACATTCTGTTAACTATAGACAGACACAAAGCCAGACCAGATTCTTAGGGTAGGAATTCCATCTTCTGATGAAAATTCCTGCAAAATCACGTTAGACAGGGGTATATACAGGAGGCATACACAATTTTAGACTACTTTTTTACTTCATTTACAACTGTCTCAGTCTATAAAACATACATGATAATGATAGTCCATACTTAACAGGTTTCTGAAAGTTATATGAGATTATGTCAAAACAACTAGAGTGTTACTGCCATTTAAGTCATGTTGTAAGTATGCTATTATATCAGTTTTCCTCACAAGAACTGAATGGAGACATAATTTCTATCACACAAGTGAAGAAGCTCTGGCTAAGCTACTTGTTGACTTACACAGGCAGTTGCAGAGAAAGGATTCAAACTAAGATTTGTTTGACATCAAAGTTTATATCAGAGATTTCCTACCTATTCACCAAATCTGTTTTTCTTTTCTGGACTTATGAGTGGACTGCATTTTCCAGGATCCCCTGTGGTAAGTGTGACAACGCGCTTGGTTTGTATCCATCAGTAGAGAGCATTACTGCTCAGTAGGGAAAAATCCAAGCCTCTGAATATCGTATAAAAAGGAAATGCTTAACAGAGCAGAAATACTGATTTTGGATTTTACTTGTGACTAGCCAAGAATGTGTTGAAGTTTCTTACAGCATAGCAAACTAGCTACTACAGTTTAATTGTAACAGACTAATCATAACAAACTAATATGAGCTGTAATTAGTAGTAGCTGTAACAATTTACTTTCAAAAAGTCATCAATAAAATTTAATTTCTAAAGCATTATTCCATATCATTTTGGAGGGTGAAAACTTCTCTAGTCATATTTTGCATCTACTAGTCACTCTTTCACTGAAGAAATGAAAAGGCTGTAAGAGCAAATATCAGTTTTGTGGTCTCTAAGTAGCTTGTACCATTTGCTCTTGATCTTCCTTCTCTTTGCCTTTAATTTCCCTCCTTTCCAGCTACTCACATTCTTTCTAGTCAGCCCAGACTAACTGTAGGACTAAAAGAGCTCTAAGTGGGCTAGAAGATGAAATTCTCTGATTTGAACACTGTTGTCAGAATATTTTTTCTACATAAGCAAAAACACATTATTTTCAGGCAGAATGAAAAAAAAACATGCAGGTGGTCTTTTCTAGAGATTGCAAATATTTATCCCAGGACCTCCACCATCTAGTTCTGAGGATATTTTCAAGGATTACCTCCAGGACATTTTTAGAGGACTGTGAAAATGGGTTTTAAGTATTCTTTTGTGGAAAGTAGTTAAAAATTAAAAAAAATGAAGAAAATTAGAAAATGTAAAAGAAGCTAGTAAAAACAGACAAAATAACCCTACTCCAAAGCAAAGGGCATGGAATTTACTCTCCCACTGGTCCAGCAAGAGCAGTTTTCACTAATTGGCATCATTATAGAAACTCTAGTAAGATGATTAGAGCTTCCACATTATGACAATTATATGAAACTTACACTGTTGACATCACTCAGAGAATGTGGCCTCTGCCTTCGAGCACCGTGGAATCATAGAGAAGGAGACTATATAAATTTGGAGCCATGGCAAAACCGTTGTTACTGCCTTAAAAAGAAAACAATTAGCAACACAGTGGAATCTCAATGAAGAAAAATTAAGCTTTAAAAATAACCACGTCTGCTCAGTGAACTTCCTATGAAAAAAAGAATGTAGGTGACCTTTAATGAGTAAACTCTGTGTGTCAAACACTGAATTTTCAAGAAAGAGTCAAATAATAAAGTCAAGTTCATGCCAGAGATTTTATGGAAACAAATAAATATTTGTTTAATTAAAAGATTACTTTTGAGTTTTGAGTCAAATACAAATGAAATGACTTTATTTCAAACACTAAAATTTTGAATGGTTTCCACTTTCATCCATCTTCTAGGCTTCTCTACATGTGTACTAAAAAACTAAATTTATAAGGATATTTATACTTAGATTAATAATTGACACGTTCAATTGTTCATTTTGTAGTTATTTTTGGGTGTTCATGTATATGGGCAGTGATAGATTTATGGGAGGTGCAAGGTTAACTAAAACAAGAGACGTTTAATGTCCCCCACCACTGAATGAGTGATTTGATTTTCAAACACTTGACAATAGTTATTAAAGACTTAATTTGGGTTAGGTAATGGTGAGGCATTACCCTATTTATTAAAATAACAACTTAGATAAACATTTTTATTCTTATCAGGAAGCAATCTTTTAAAGGGTATGCCAGTATTAGGGAGTAAGAAAACTTTAAAATATTTTGACTATGGTCTACATCTAGAGAAAAAATCCTATAAATCACTGATACTCAATAAACTTGTGAAACTCCACAATGAAATAAATACATCCTAGAAAAACATAACTCCAAATAAAATGAGGGATATTATTCAAAGGTATTGGCAAATGATTGCTATGAGTTGGAAATAGTAAATGAAATAATTGTTGAATAAATTTCATTTCTTCCAGTAAGTCATAAGATACTTGTGGAAAATGGCTTGTGCCTGTGTTCTTTCCATTAAATATTCATATTTTCTATTGGAAATTGTTCTGACAAATTAGATAAATTGAGTAACAAATTTATGCTTCAAAAAGAGTTTTGAATTCCTAGTGGTGAGCAGGTTAGTGCTTAAATCATTAACACTGCATTGATTTTATAATTAAAAAACTGGAAAGTAAGTATAGTGTGTGTTTTGAGTAGTATGCTAGGTGTTCGTATTGACATCTAGAACACAAACCTTTTGATTGCAGGTACCATTAGCTTTGGAGTATGCTAATATGCTTTCAGTAGGAATACTCTTTCAATTCTCAGGACATAATACCTCCACTCTGTCACCTAATACTGAAAATAAATACAAATTAGTCAATCTTGCCATTTAAGCAATGGAGAAAAGGATCATAATGGTTAAGACCAGGAATTTAAATATGTGATGTAATTGCTTTAATTGGAAAGCAAGAGGAGATTTGAATTCATGGGGAACTTTCTGAGGGTTAACAACCTCAGTTAGTCAACAGAAGTAAATATTCATCAATCACTAACTATGTACAAGGCTCAGTGCTCAAAATACAATGGTGACCGAGATCAGAGTGCCTGAACTCAGGGACTTGGATCATTGACAGTTAAGAAAATGGTAACAGCACATGTATAGGGGACCTCAGGAAGGAGAGCCCCAGGGGATGACTTATTCTGGGACTGTGGATAACAGCTGGCAAGAGTGCGGTCTGTGTTGGCTACAAGGATTGCAATGACCAGGAAAAGAAAGTGTGGTAAAAACAGTGCTGACTCATGAAAATCTAACATGAGCCACAAATGTGAGTGATATAGCTAAACATGACGCATGTGTTTATAATATTTCTGGTAGCTACATTTAAAACGTAAGAAAATCTTACCTTGTTTTTCACTTCATCTGCAGCCCAGTGAGTGGTTTGTGAGATTCTGTAGCTCTAAAATTCTATAGACCTTTATTCTGTCTCAATGGGGGACTACAAAAAATGAGTCTCAAACTAAAGTCTTACCTCAATACCTCAAGTTTATTTTATCACTCTTGTCACTGAAAAGGTATTTCTGCATGCCACCAACCAGGGACTGTTGCTTGCTTTCAAAAGATTTTTTTTTTCTTGAATGCTCACTTCTCTTGATTCACGCAGTAGGGTTTTGGTTTAACAACTATAGGAGACTGTTAGCTAGTACATATTACCTGCTGATAATAGCACCCCTTTTTTCCTTTGGGAACCACTGTTTTTCCATTTTTAGTCCTTGCAGTTTGGGGAGGTTCCAAGTCCAGTGGAGGTTGTTTCTCAGATCAAAGTCTGCATGGTGACTAGTGGGGGATGGGTGTGGGCTGATGTTCCTCAGATCCAGTCAAAGTTCATTTGGGGACATTAGATAGAGCTGTAGGAATGGAAGTATCCTGTTCTTCTATGCATATAGTTACTGGTGAGATAGAACGTGGAATTGGTGTGAAGTAACCTTGTCAACATGAGCGGAGAGCTAGCTTGACAATGGAGCAAACACACAGAAATGCAGCATAGGAAGACTGGAAAAAATAGAATCTGGGTGGCAGGGATCTCCTGTGCCCCCAGCTTCAGTTGTACCTCATGTTAAAAGATCCGCTCACAGCTTCCTGTTTGTTTTTGAAGCTAAACTTTCTTTGAAAAAGGGAGTATCTGCCATTTACAATGAAAAGATTACTGGTTAAAAATGTACAATAACATTATTGTCAACCTTAACACAGCTGTGCAAAATAGACCCCAGAATTATAAGAGAATCTGGTTAAATAGAAATTTCTAATATCCATGAAAAGATATTTCTCCTAGTGAGGTAATTATTTTTTAATTAAAGCATTCATTTAATAGAACAGATATTTATTAAAATTACTATCAGGTACTGTGTTCTGCTATTTATCTATCTAAACTACCTAATCTGTCTATCTACCTATCATTTTCTGTGGTTTTTCAGTGGACAGAATACTTTGATACCCCAAGAAAACAAATATTTTGGGAATAAAAATAGAAGCATGATCTCTTTGTTTGAAAAGTGTTTCATTCTTTTGAAAGTTACAGAAGTCTCATGCTCTTTCAGAACAATATGTTTTCCCCAACTCCTCTTTTTCTACCCCCTTTACATATTCTCATATTAATTTTCTTCATAATTTTCTGAATCTAATTTTGAAACACTTCAGAACTGATTGTCTTCCAGATTATGACTAGAACAAATGGACAGCTCAAAGATAAATCCACATCTCAATTTAATCACATTTATCTTAGTGATTATTTAAAATAAGAACACCCAGGATCCTTTGCAAGAGATAATAAATTGTAATCTTTTGTGTAGAGTCCTAGAATTTGCATTTTAACCAGTTCTTTAATGCACACTAAGGTTTTGGAATTACATGTTGCTTAGAGAAAATTCCACAATCTTTCCAGAATGTGGGGAAGTAATGGGTTGGCTTTGAAACCTAGATTATCCACATTAAATATTATTTATCTGCTTTTGCTTATGTGATAGCATATACTGTTTTTAATTATCATAAACATTCCACATAGAAAAAGTACTCTAAATATCATTCACATTATTAATCTGTGATCAGAATATTACTAAACACATGGAAATATTATACATCATCTTGTTATACATATCATAATACATGTAATTATAGAGACAACTGTCTAGTCAGGGATTGGTTGAACAATATTGTTAGGAAAGTTGGACTAATGCAGCTTTTTAAAAAATACAGCTTCTAATTTCAATTCCTAAATAATGAAATTATTAAAATATTTTGATCAAAACTTTTTTCTACATTAACTTGAGTTGAGGTTTAGGCATTATTTTAAGACTTTATTTTGCCTTGCAAAAATGTTAATGCAATCCATTATCAATACAACCTTTCTATACATCATCAGGTATGAGAATGAGATCTTGCAATGTAGACATAGTGATCAGAAGCTGGAATTTGGAGAAGGTGGACTGAGACAATAAGACTTAGGACACTTATTTTGTAGTTCCATAAGCCAGGTGCAAATTTTATTGTGATCACACTGTTACCTGGGGACCTGGTCATGTTCTTGCATGGTTAATAGACTTTGTGGCATGCTAAAGCTCAGTAAAGCAATGGGGAAAATTTCTCTCAAGAGTTGTTAAACCATCACTCCAAATTTTGACCTTGCTTCCTTCCCTCTTCCTTTTCTCCTTTCCCTCTTTTCTCTCTTTGGTACTGTATTAGGGTGGGGGATGAGATGTTGACCAAGCTACATGGACTTACTTATTATTTGGTGACTCTTTCTGTGTGGAGGGATCCAGAGTATAGTCTTTTTCAATTTTCAGAAAAGCAGTACTTTATTGCCCATAAATTACAGACTTATTAGTTTGCTGGATATTTCATCTAACATGCATAGTGATACATTGTTTTATGCTTGTATCTCTCAGTCTTTCATGAGTCATCCATTGGTTATGTTGCTCATTACCCAACCACCCTTTTTTGCAGACAATCCTGTTGTGACTTGTGACTAGTACAGCTGACCCAGTATCCTGTACTGAGAACAAATGCTCAGACTGACCCCTAAAGTAACTTTAAGATCAGGAGGTCAATCTTGAATGACCAGTTGTTACATGAACCCCTTGTTGCTTACCATCAGTCAATTGGGAAGCTGCGGTCTGTATCTGGGGAAGCTATTAGACCATGTCAAGCAAGTGTGAGTGCTTGCCTGCCTCTCCAGAGCTAACAAAACTGTTCACTTTCACACTGGGCCAAATGCCTGCCAACCTGGGTAAGACTTGATATCTGGGTTTCTGTGTAGTGATATTTTTACTGGAAGAAATAGCGTTTCAGAACTTTGTACCTAAGAGGGCCAAATCAATTTTTCAGGTTTTGTTTGTTTTGTTTTCTCTTTTTTCAATAAGAAAAAATGGTTGGTAATCTTGAAGCTGTGAAGACTTATACAGTTGAATTCAAGTCAATGTTTTAACATTAAACAGGGCCAAGCATGTCTACATCCTAAACTCTTTCTATATTCTCTGATCTTAAGGAGACACATTGATGAGACAGTTTATTCTTGTCATTCTTATAGGTTTTGAGTTGTATCCTGCTCATGCAAGTTTAAGGTTTTGGACTGGATACTTTGGCATTGATATTGGGGTGAGTTTATGTAGTTTTTTTTTTATATTAGTTTGTCCAAGATATTTTGCTTCACTCTCAGACTACGGTAGCTCCTGGAGCCTGAGTTATGGCTTGGGCCCTGGTAATGGCAGTAAACTGACAATATTAATTTAAAAAACAGTGTTTTGCATTATGTATGTTATACACATTTTAATACATGGTTTTTGAAGCTACCAATAAGGTGGTTATTATAAAAGTTAATTTATACATGAAAAAGTTAAAACTGCAAAAGATCTACTTAAGGTCATATGATATACAAGAGGTATATTTAATCTAAAATATAGTTTCTCTTATATTCTAAAGTTTGTAGCACTGAATGCCATTCAGGGTGAAAATTGTATTTTTTATACTCCAGATTTTACTCTGTACTCTCATTGGATTTATTCAATAATCAAAATAATGCAAATGTGGAAGTGGTAACTGTAATAGTAATAATATCATTTAATGTTGAATATATACTCTAATAGACCTGTGTCACAAAATGACACGAATTGAGCAAATGACACAAAATCTCTAAGACTCAGTTTCCACATCTGTTGAAAGTAATAAGCACCTTTTGATAATGTCAGATTAAATGACATCATACACCAATAGTAAAAATGATATAACAATGCTGCTGCTGCCGGGCACGGTGGCTCTTGCCTGTAAACTTCAGTCTATGAAGCGCCTGGGGCCAGGGATCATGGTTCAAGTCCTGGCTGAAGCTCATAGCGAGACCTAGTTCCAAAATATACAGCTGGGTGTGGTGGTGCGCGCCTGTAATCCCAATCCCAGCTATCTGGGAAGCTGAGGCTGGGGATTGCTTGAGTCTGTGGTACCCCGGGCAATGAGAGCCTGCGGTTCCACGGGCAAAAATAGTGAGACCTAGTCTCAAAAAAAAAAAAAAAAAAAAATGCTGCTGACTGCTGGTTTAAGATCCTTAGGTATCCTACTAAATGCCACACATTTTACATCATCACTGAATCTTTTAATAATCTAGTGACAGATGTATTTTAATTCTCAATTTATATTAGGGGAAGTAATGACTAGAGAATTGATGTGACTGGCTGTGGATCAAATGGCCACCCACAGACTGTGTTGGAGTTTGAATCCACACGACCCTGGCTGCAAAATCCATGTTCTTTGCTTGTTAAGATGAATTTTCCCATTTGGCACAGGCAGTTGGTTGCTTTGAATGAAAAGATTTCTTTTTGTGTTAATGAGTCTCTATGTGTTAGTCTAGGTCCTTCACTGGAAAAAAAAATAGGTTAAATTCTAAAGAAACTATGCCCTGGAAAAATAGTTTAAGGGAAACCTAAATTGTGCCCTACAAAACTGTGACTGTATTTAGCAGACCAGAAAATGGTCATTCCAGCTTATAACTAAAGAGATGTTAGTGTTTTTTAGAAGTTACACCTATAGTCTAAGAGTTTATCTCCTCTGTAAATCTGGGATATATTCAAGGAAAATGTTCCCCATGTTTCACAAATGAGGAATTGGAGGCTTAGAGAAGCTAAGCTATCAGTGGTCACACAGCAATTTGATCCTCTCTCCCCAGGTAATTTTCCTCTGTGACAGTAAGATAGACACAAAGGACCTGGAGTGATTTCTCAGACTGATTAAATTTGTAAATGAAATTCACTGCCTCCCCACAACCCTTTCCACTCCTAACAAGCATTACAATAGGAAAGTTTTATTCCTCCCTAGTTGTATTGATCTTCAATATAGTTAGTGTCAACTGTGAGTCAGAATACTCAGGTTCTAATGCTACTCTGTCTCATAAGAGCTAGCAAACTAGGTCTTGTAGGCTATTTGGGTCTTTGTTTCCTGTTGTGGAAAATGCTAATTTTTCTTATCTTACAGGATTTGAGAGCATCTAATCAGACTGTGGATTAGTGATTTCAATATCCAAGTTAGGGATGTGTTCTAGTCATCCATCATAACTCATCTTTATTGACTTTACCATGGGAATCTCCTTTTTTTCCTCCTATAATTTATTTATATATAAATTTCACATCTCTGTGATCTCTGGGGTTCACCCCCCCTCTCTGACTGTTCCCACTCTGCACCCCCCCCCAGTTGTATACTTTAATTTGGTTGTTGACTTGTTTTGACTTTTCTTTTTTTACCTTTCCCATGTCCCTTATAATAGTGAAACATCAAACTAAAAAGCTTCTGTACAGCAAAAGAGACAATAGAAAAAACTAAAAGAAGCCCAACCAAATGGGAATCTCCTTTTCAAAAGTTACTCTTCCCATTTGTGCAATCTGGGGTGAAGGTCAGGGATGGGGGGGACTTGTGGTTGGTGGAGTGGTTGTGAATAAGGGTCTCTGTTTTCCCACAATGGCACCAGAAGATCACCAGTGGCTGTGGCTGCTGCTGGCTCCTTTCATCTGTGCCTTCCTCATGATAGAGGGGGCCAGGGGGCAGTTGTGTCAGAGAGTGGGAGGGTTGAGGGCAGATGGTTTGAAGATGTTGCCTGGGTGGGGGGTGGGGGATAGGTATAGTCCACTCAGGCAGGTGGGCTCTGTCTCCTGCTACTGAATCCTCAACAGGCAAATAAAACAATGAATTCAGATGGCTCTAACAAGTTAACCCTTTGATTCCCTGGCAGTCTCTGGGAATCAGAGACTTCCTCTGAGACAAGGGAAGTAGATACTCTATCCAATACGTCATTTACTTTTCCTATTGGACCTGGAACCTCTGAATTTTCCATAAATTCTATGAGAATTCATTCTCCCACTAATTTCTTTACTACATGGATTTAACTTAGCCAGAGATGGAATCTGATGATCACAAGGAAAGTTGCCTAACTATTGCATACACAAGGAAGTAAGCTGGAAGAGTCCATTTTAAAGTTCTCTTGATTGCTTCTCCAAAAATTACTGATTGCCTTTCAGTGTGAGAATTCAGTAGTTTCGTCTGTCACGTGATTTCCAGAAGTTGAGAGCTTTTCTGGTTTTTGGTGGGGGCAGGAGGAGGGGTAGGGGGGTTGGTGCAGGAAAGCGGCAGTACAGAAAAAGCAGAGACTCTCAGAAGTTATTGCAATGTATAGCTAACAGCAGGCAGTTATCTTTGAGACATATTTTTTATAGCTTCCTGAATATAGTTGGTGAAAATTACTGGATTTGGGGGAGGAGCTTGTCAATTTTACTTTTCATCAGACTCTGTTAAACATTTAGTTTTTAAGTGTTTCTTTGCAATTTACTCCTAAGGTAGATAGGTCTGTGTTGGCAGCCTTGGTTAATAGAGTGATGAGCCCTGCTCCCTGTAATACAATCCTCATTGTTGCCTCAGTTGAACTATAAATTTACCTAGGGGGTTAGGAGCCGGTGAGGGTTGTTGGCAGCTAGACACAAGGTATGAGAAATGAATTTATGAGAAGAGATTTCCTTAGACACAGCTGGGGACTAGATGGGAGTATGGATTATTGGTGAATTTATTAATAAAAAAGGGGTATTTATAGGGACAAAGAGTGAGGGTTTGTCAATCAAGAAGTCATGCAGAGAGGAGGATTTGGGGCTGTTTGAAAGCAAAGAAATGCCCCGAGGAAACGATTTTCCAAGTTACTGTTTTGACTTGACAGTGGCAGTGACTTAATTGGAAGACAGTGTGATAATGAACTGCAGCAAGATCAAGAGGAGGGGGTCTATTAACTAACTCCAAGCCTCCACTGTGCAGATCTTGCAATTCCACTTGTTTCTCTCTCCTCTAAGGAAAGAGCAATTATTCATAATTTGCCTGCCATTTGTGTCATACTTAATGATTTAAAGCTGCATCTCCACATAGTCTAGCTTACCCTAGAAAGGTAGATTTAATGAGATGAGTGTCCCTTCCTGCTTTGTCGCTTCCCAGCTCTATCAGAAAGGGCACTTATGTGACTCGTCATGTCTCCCTTCCTCATTTGGCAAATGGGGATAATAGAAGCACCCACCTCATCCATTTTGTTATAAAATTACTCTTACTTGTGCCTGTGGCAGGTTTAACAGGGTACAGACCAAGTATTCAGTCAATCTTAACTACTATTATTTAGGAGAAGACATGGAGTTATTTGTGGACGCGTGACATGTAGATTAAATGTTATGTTTTATGATTCTTGTTAGTAGTGGTCTGACTAGCAATGGCCGTGGAGTCAAATCAAGACTGCCATGTGTTTTTGGAGATAAAATTTTATTGGACCATAACCAAGCTCACTTGTTTATGTATTGTCTATGGCTGCTTTTATGATATAAAAGCAGAGTTGAGTAGTTACAGAACAGATTTTAGGGAGTATAAACCTAAAGTATTTACTACCTGGACCTTTACAGGAAAGGTTTGCCAATTGGTGTTCATCAAGAAAAAAAGCAAAAAATACCATCTCTATGGAATTTATATGTGTAACTGGATGCATTATAATTTATTTAACATTTATCCTACTGGCAATTAATAGAAATTTAGAAGAATTTAATTTTTTTCATATAAATAGTTCTGCAGTAAATGATGTAGCATGTAAGTGAATGTATCTGTAGGATAGGTTCCTGCATGTGAAATGCCTAGGGATAATTATTTGAATTTCTTAGCTGTTGTGTGCACAGATTTGATATGACATAGTGAAATTTCTCAGTACTAAAGTTGTCAGAACTGCGTATAGAATTATAAACTGTCAGTTCTAATTCTTTGAAACAGTTTATCATTAATTAGCTTTTTTGACCAAGCCAGAGGTTGTCATCCCTGAAGAAAAAACACAACATTGAAGCTCAAGGAATTGACTAATTGTCAGATGAAGTTAGCTGGTGTGATTCTTAGCCATCACAGTTAATCTCATGGCTGGTCATTGCTTCCATCTTTCAGTTCAGAGTCGCTGCCTTTGGGCCCTGAAATAGGTTGCCTGTATAGAGTAATCAGGCTTAATGTAATTCTCCATCTGGATCATCACATCTGTCCTCCATAAAATGGCTTATGGTTCCCTAATGCTGTATTTTTTTATACAAGGTGATTTTGTTTCTGAAACAGCATCTCTTTGTCAAATCTACCTTACTACAATATGACTGTAGAGACATGGGTCTCTTCCTTACCTAGTTTTCTTTTGATAAACTTGAATATTTTAAGTTTGGACACCTGCAAGGATATAGTTGATGAGATCAATTGTTGCTTTATTAGGTCATGATTAAAAGATGGTAAAGATAGACTGATTAGGCCATATCCCATTTTTAAAATAATAAAATAAAATATTAGTTAAATCAGGAGTCTAAAATGCAGCAAATAGTACTAATGGTGAAGACATCATGGCCCACTTGAGAAGATGGGCTTCTATTTATTTATTCCTAACCAACTGTTGCCATACCTTCTTACTTACTTAAAAATGAAAAGTAGTTCTCTCAACGTTTTTTAAGTTACAAATGAATCTGTTCTTTATTTTTTCCTGTTTTTATTTTAAATTGATTACACACACACACACACACACACACACTTTACATCATTGTCTTCCCCGAAGTTCTTCTACCATCTTAAAACCTTTGAACCATCTTTAATCTCTTGTGCCCATACTTGCCCCGATTTTACCCTCCTCCTCCATAGGGAAAACAAATAGACAAGAAAAATTTAAAACTATTAACAGAATTGAAGCAAATTCTCTCAATGTCAAATGTCTGCAATTATTTCAAGATACAAACAAAAGTGTCTGTGGCAGACTGATTGAAATATATCTGCTGGTTTCTACTTGTAAGTCATCAGCTTAAGATCTTTGCTTTAGAAATTTGCAGCAAAGCTGAGGAAAGGGTTGGGGTGAAACTTAAACAGGAGATTATAGCACTAGAAATCTTATCTTCTGGAGCAAACTAGCATGTCAATTTCAGAGAAAGGTTTTAAAATATAGTCAAGCAAGCATAGACTGAAGTCAAATTGTAAGTAGTTCTGGTAAAATGTCATCTATAGAATGAAATATATATATATATATATACACACATAGTTAAAAGTTTGAATGATAGAAAAATGTAATGGAATGATCCAAGATGAGAAATTCACAGCTAGGATTATGAGAATCTGAATTCTTTGGAAGAAGGGCTATGTTATCAGAAAGACAAACCAATAGTAAGAGCATCTTCTCTTAGCTTCCATTATCTTCTCAAAATGTCATCAAAATATGCACATAGAATTCTTTGTACTGAACCTGATACCTGGCTGGTATTAAATACATGTTAATTAATATAACATAACATGTAAAATAGACCTGCAGCTTGTGGAAAAACAGGTACTATACATTTTATCTAGAATGTTTTTTTTTTTGTTTTTTGTTTTTCTTGTCAGGATCAGTATATATTTAGACTTGGATTTGTTGTCATCTTCTAATTTCCTGGGGAGTCACTATGAAATTCTATATGTTGTCATTTTATGACTACAATTGTGAAGCACTCTGAAAACTGAGTAGCACTTCAGATGCTAGAGCCCTGGGAATTCCACGGGCAGATAGTGGCTCCAAAGCTACTGAACTTTGAGGACAAATACCTCCATGAGGAGAAATGTCATTTACCCTGACAGAGGTCTTATGGGCCAAGATATTAGCCTGAGTCAGAGAGAGCTGTGAAATGTTTTATTAGAGAGAGTCTTGGACTCTACACACTTCATGAAAACTCTTCCTGTGAGATGCTGTTGGTCATTGTCAAGATTTTCAGTTGACTCTACAGACTTGCTGGAGGCTCCAGGGAGGTCCATAATGAGAATGTTGATCTAGTGATAACAGCATATTACTTTAGCTATGGCACTAGATTAATTTTGTATTTCTATAGGCAAGGGAATTTAGGTCAGGTGGCAGAGGAACACCTTTCTGTTTGCTGTAAGCTGAGTGGGTTGGGCCTGGGTAGGTGCTTATGAGAGACCATGCTTGCAGTTCTCTGTATTGAATTGATTGCTCTTGTTATATGCTCAGCCAGAATACTTATTTCCTCAAAAAAATCCTTTTTTTCAGTTTCTGAAATGTTTTGTCCTAGCTCATCAAGCAAAAATGTCTTGTTGGATTTTCAATTTAGCGGTTTAACCCTAGTCAGCATTAAAATAAAAAAAGAAATTAAATTCTTCCTTAGTGGAGAAAATATTTTTCCATCACATTCCCCATATATTTTGCATAGATTTGAGAGAGATTGGAATATACATATGTATATCTACACAAACATATTTACACATAAATGTAATGTGATTTATGCTCTTTTGTCTTCAATTACCAGTATATGATTTAAACAAATGCTATCTTGATCACTCTTTCCATGTATAATTGTTCATTATGATTGCCTCAAAGCTACTTATTTTTCATTAAATTCTTGTATTAATACTAATGCAAAGTGTTAATTATCATCATTTCTCTCAATATTAATTTCACCAAATTAGTACACTTAACATTTTTGTTCATATCTTATTCTCTTATAGTAAGCTGTATTTCCTATAGAGAATATCTAAGTATCTCTTTAGATCTTACCTGTTTTTCACTGTCATTTTATTAATCATGGGCACTGCTAGACAGTTCTACTTCAAGGAGTTTTCCCCTTACCCCCTCCCTTTAGTGACTTAACTTATTTAGAACAGCAGCAGAAAGAAGAATCTCTGAGCAGAATCTACTCACACAGAATCTGACAAGTCTCAGCTCAGGGCAAATTTCCATAGGATAATTATAGTTGTTGCTATAACTGAATTCATGATGGTCAGATTGTCAAAAATCTTGTTTATAAATGCCATCATAATTCCCTAGGGGATCCTCCATTTTGTTCTGCAAAAGTTTGTAAACTGTGGAGTTGCCAACATTTTCCTTTCTGGATCCACCTCTAGTTTTTCCTCCAAATGATTGGTGGGATGTTTGAAGGCTCTAAATACAAGTAAAATGAGCCACTAGCCCAGTTCTTCTCTATTATTATTATTATTATTATTATTATTATTATTATTTTATGTTTTGAGAAGAGAGGTGAACTTATTGAATACCCTGCAAGGGAGCAGGGGGTGATGCTGAAGAGGTGGCCTGTCATCGCATTTATTATAACTTACCAATCACAGACTGCTGTCACTCACTCTTGGTGCAGTTCTGTATATTTGCAGTATGTCATCAACTCAAAGATCTGCTTGTGAGTCCATCACTATGGTGAAGAGTGCTTTACCAAGGAAGAAATTTTGACAGAGTCCAGCAACTTGCCAAGGTCACATGTACAGTGACCTGGAAGTCAGAACTGTAAACCCAGTCAGTCGACTCGAGCTCACATTCTTTAGTGTTATATCTGGTGGAGCCTCTTCTTTGGGAGGATAATGCCACAAAATGGGACTCATGACCTTAACTCGTATTAATCTGAATACTTTAAAACAAGTGCTGATTTTTAGAGAACCAGATATACTGCTTGAGGCCTCTCTAATGACAAAACAAAATTTTGGGGGGGCTTCCTGAGTCAGAAATCTTGATGGTTGGCACCTGAGCATCATTGATTTTACATACTCTCTGGTGATTCTCATGCATCTGTTGTTTGACAACTTATATCAGGAGGAAATATGTTATCACACTGTGCATTTCAATGTGAGGTAGTCGAGATCAGGACTCTTGAAAGCTAAGAAAAGTACTATGGGGACCTGAATGTAGATGGTAGTGCCTCTCACTGAGAAGCTTTCTAAGGAGATTATTATGAGGGACATAAAGTCACATTATAAGGCATGTAAAGGATGTATAGGATGAATAGCAAGAAATAAGGAGCATTTATTGAAAACTTATGAGAAAGAGAAGGGTTTTACCTGAATTCCTTCCTGTAAGATAAATCTGCAAAAAAGACAGATTTCTTGACTTTTCTAAGAAAAATATTTCCATTTTCTGGTATTAAGACATTTAAATTAAGCTTGCTAGGGCTGAGACTAAGTACAGAGACCTGATATTTAGCATTAAGTTTCTAATGTTATAACAGAATTGGCTCGAACTGAATTAAGAAAGTGAATTGTTGTTCCCCTTCTGCTTGTTCTACATTATCTCCATAAAGCAAAGAGCCTTAAATGGCCATCATTAGCATAATGGCTGTTCTATTGTTACTTTACTTCTTTTGTCTTTTTTCCAGCTCTATCTGCAAGCATCTTTGGAGTGATTAAAGCCTATCTATGAATCACCAAGAATTTTAGAAAAAATGCAAAATGTATTTTTCTTTGATATTTAAGTCTAGTGGATTTAACACTTTTGATGTTAGGCATGGGCTACTGGGGTTTCTGTCTTTGGTCTCTCTGGACCAGAGTGTGAAGCACAGTTCCTAGAGAATACAAAATTCTGCATGCAGTCGTGTTGTGATGTGTTTTGTTATAGTGATCAGAGAAGAGAGAGGATTGGAAATGAGTGTGTTTAACATCAATGTGTATAAAATCTAGTAAATTTTCTTAGTCAGGCTTGGAAGACTCAACCACTGCTAGACTCCTATACATAGAAAATGCCATATGGCTTTGAAACTCTTCTCTGGACTCTGTCTTTTTTTGCTTTACCTATGGTGATAGGGTGTGCTACCCCCCACCTCCCAATGTCTCCTGTTTAAGATTGCAGATTTCAAGGACAGATGCTAAAATGTGAGAATGATCTTAGTTGGAATTTTCCTTCAGGGAGATGCAGGAGGGAGAATGGTGACAGGTTTCCTGGAAGGCAGGAGATCAGGATATATAAAGGGTGTGGAAACAGAGAGAGGAGGAGGATTCTGATTCCAATATAGAGATCGGATAGAGAGAGAGATTCAATGGAGGAGAGATTGGAATCAGCCATCTTGTAAAGATGTGAGTCATGTGGGCTTGGTCAAAGGCCACCAGGGGCATGCAGACCTTGGCTGACCTGGACTAGCCACATGTGTGCTGAAGGCGGTTAAGGAGTTTGCAGATTTGAACTCCGTGTTGGAGTTTGTTTTGCTGAGTTTGACTTGTGTCTGAAAGAGGCCATGTGAAAGTTAGGCCTGAAAAGAAAGTGAAATTTGCTGGTCTGTCACCATGGAGTTCCTGCTACCTGGAAGACAAGGAGAAGACAGTGTGGGAGACACGGAGGAGCAAGCCAAGGGAGCAGTCAAAGGAACATTTCAAGCGTCTGGAGATGAACTCTGACTGGACATTGGTGAGATGATCAGGACTGAGAGACTGAGAATTTTTTGGGCAATCTGGGGAAAGGGCATTGAACAATGCTGAGAAAGGTTAAGGTAAAGGTTAAAGGTAAATGAGCTGTTTTTAGCCTGCTTCATAGAGGGAAGCAGGCCTGTCAGTGTTTCAAGTTAAGTTAAAAAGTCCCTTCGTGGTTGCCCTATTTCAGTGGGACTATGTGGATCATAACTGTGCAGAAACAGAGCTTTGATACTCTCAATATTTCAGTCATAAGAACTCAGCTTAATACCATAATCCTAACTTGATAATGTGCACTAGTTAAATATAACTAAAGTGGTCATTCACCCAATGAAAATTAGTTGCAAAATTAAAATGAAAAGTATGCAAAAGACACAGATCTCTATGCAATTAAGTTGATTTCCAATAGGAAAGGATTGTAAAAGGGGGATTTGGTGGTATCATGTCCATTCAAATTAAAGAAAATAAAATATATTCCAGCAGGATGATTTGAGTAAATATGACCAGAAGATGATCTATTATACAATTATGAAAGACATATATATATATATAAACAATTATACAATCATACTATTTTAACTCTTTGTACACACGCACACATATATGAGTTAAAATTGTGAAAAAAAAAGGTTAAACAAAACTTAAGGGCATTCTACAGTAATCTAGAATATTATGTTGATAAAATTATTCCGAAAGCAAACAAAAGAATTTTCTTTGTTTTTCTAAAAAAGGTACAAAGCTGGACTTCTAATGTAAATTCAATTGCACACAAGATGAATTTGTTTTCCTTACATTCACTTTTATTTGCCAACATAAAACTCCTAATCAAACTCTCTCTTTACTGTTTATAAAAGTGAGCAACCAAAGAAAGGCTTTTTAACTTTGACTTTAACACATGCAGGCCTGCTTCTCTCTCCAGAGCAGGCTACTAGCAGTTTTTTTTGCAATTACCTTTAACTTTAACTGGACATGCCTATCTGCCTGCTTCTCTCTATGAAGCAGTCTATTCCACTTCTTCCTCTCTCCTGCATTTCCCTGAAGGGAAATCCCAACTAAGGTCATTCTCACATTTTAGCATACCTGTCCTTGAAATTTGCAATCTTAAACAGGAGACCATGGGGGGGGGGGTAGCACACCCTATCATTCACTATAAATTTTTGCATAACTTGTTTAAGAGTCTAGGCTGGAAGCAGAAGCATGACCAAACTGTTATCTGAGGAGAGCTTACTCTTTGCAAACATCTGGACAGGTTTTAGAAAAACCAACAAAGGCTGAAACAGTACTTCAGGCCAGTATTAGTGGGGAGCCATAAGCTTTCCTTAGATTTAGGAAACAGAGAGCAAGTGCTAAGTTTACTTAGAGTCCTTGGATGGAGAGTGCCCTAGGTCTTAGAGAAAGGAGAGAGTGGGTCACACCCAGAGTGAGACCTTCTCTTCTTTCTCCTGCTGTTTTCTCATGTGCCACTGCCTCCACATGGTCAAAACTAATGGTGGGAACCAGAGTAGAAAGAGATTGATTTTTTTTTGGGCATATAGCAGATTGGAGAAAGAGGGAGAGTAGAAATTCTGACTGTAAGTGGAATATTCCTGCATACTCTTTGAAATGGAGTAAGTTTAAATGGACTTTTTTCTGGTATCTATTATCCATGGCTAAAGAAGAAATCTTCCTATACTCAAGGTGTGTTTGGGAACATACAAAAACAGAAATTTTAATGACTTACTTAGGACGCATCTTACTGTAGGTTTAAACTAACTTTTGTGTCATAATGTGTGCCCATGCTGAAAAATTATTAACATGTAGTATCCTTCAGAATTCTTCATGTAAAATACTGCCTCATAATATTTCCAGTTTTGTACATGGGAAGTTGTTGGTTTTTTTTTTGTTCTTTATTTTTGAACTATGTATAGATCACATTTATTCAAGTTCAGTTTTATGAATTCAATTTAGAATATTTGTTTCACTCTTCTAGGGTCTTTCCAGAACCTGACATTTTATTAACCATCTTACCAGCTACTCTTCCCAGTTTTTGTCATGCTTGAATATGATCACCAAATCAATGGTAATATGGTTGGATAATATGATAAAGTACTAATGGATTTCCCACTGATAATATTACATTTAGAGTAGCTCTTAATGGGACCATGAAACATACTATTTTTTGCAAATTAAAACTGAGGGCAAGAATTCCTAATGTTTTAGGAAGATTAGTCTAGGTTTGCTTTAGTAACAAATTAATTTGTCCTGTAACTTTGAACATCAAGTTTTATTTTTCACTCAGATGTCACACTTATCCCAAGTTCTTCAGTTCACTGGCTGATGTATATCCTGATTTCTAACCATAAGGCTGTTTAAAAAAATGGGAGAGTACGTGAACACTTGATGGACAGTAAATTTTGGTAACAATTATGTGAAGTCTTTTGGCCATGTTAGAATTTACCTGATAATTATCTACATTTCTCTATGTTCTAACGACTGCTGTCATTTGTGAGTGTCATTTATAGAAGAATAGTCATTAAATATATATACTTAATCATTATGATGATTCAGAAATGATAAGTGGTATCATTTCTCTTTTACAGGTAAAAAAATCTAGAGCTTGGGGGTTAATATTTTATCCAAATATACACAGCCAGCAAGGAACTTAGAAAATATTTGAATCAACCAAGAAAACACACCTTTTTTTTTTTTTTTTTCTCTCTTAACTTTTAATGGAATAAAAGGAAGGTGAACCTCAGGTCACCTTTGATTTTTTTTCCTGCTAGCTGGTTTTTATTGTGTTCTGACTTGCTCCACACACTCTTAGATTCATGTACCATAAACTCTCATTGTCTTCCCTTTCCCATCATCAACTATTCTCACAAGAATATATAGAAAGTCACTCACATTAGAGTAAAAATGACTCAATATTATCTGTCTTTTTTAAGAGTCTGTGTTTTTTTTACTTACTAAAAATAGCCTGCATATAAAAGGAAAAGAATCTCTAGATGTGGTATATGAACCATCTTTGAAGGATTTTATTTGAATACAGATATATTGTTATTGATAAAATTCTATCTTAGAGCTGTTACTAGTATTTGTGTCCTACCATTACAGTACTGAGGACAATTTACTATGATTGGGTAATATACAATGCAGGACTGTCCATGGCATCACAGCCCAACATGAGACACGTTGGGAAAAGATTGGCAATGACAGTGGGGATGGTTAATTAGTTCTCTCACTAATTAACATGAATTGATGACTCCTGATCAGTTTTTACATTTCTTCAACAACAGTTTTTTTTTTTAAATCATTGATTTATAACTATGCAAATTTTTCTATAAGTTTAGATTCGGAAACTATAACTTATAGAAATCAAAGACAAAGCAAAGAAATGAATCCAGGAATTACTGGGGATGTGATTGAGCTTTTCCTCCTTTAATCATTATTTGTTGTAGAATAAATACCCAGTAATAAATATATACTATATTTACTATTCTATATTTATTAAATATACTTTATTAAAATAAAGTATATTATTATACTTTATTTTAATAAATTTTTATTTTAATAAATTATACTTTATTAAAATAAAGTATATTATTAAATATAAGTAATAAGTATAGAATATTTCAAATGAGGGAAAACTTCCATATAACAGGACAAGTTTTGCTGTATGAATTAAATAAATTAAAGTAATATCTATCTCTGATTTAAGTTGTCAAAGAATCAGTCTTAAATTTATTGGAAATCATTCAAATCTATATTAATGGTAAATGTGTATGCTAGAACAGACTTTATGGGAAAAGGAAATAGAGATTTCTCATTTTTCTTTTTCTGGAACATTGTATGAAAGATTTTCTGAGTCAGATAAGAATCTTATCAACTGAAAAGAAAAGGACTGTTGCTCTGGTTTAAGAGGCAATTATAGTGTCTTGAGAGTTAGTTGTAGAGTAGCATCTAGAGAAAAACAAATGAAGGATGAATAAACTGAAGAAGAATGAATAAACTGAAGTCTATATGTACTGTAAATGTTTGAGTCCCTAAGAGACTCTAGGACACAGATCCCAGGGGACATCTCAATTTTCTGAGGATACTCATTCAAAGCATCACAGTAGTACTTGTTCATGTCCCTGTTGTGATTGCCTCTGCTTGACTCAAGATGGAGATCAGTATTTGAATGATATAATGGCATGCTGCTTTTTATTCCTAACACCCCAGGTGTCTGATGGCATTTCCTTCTATTACTGCCTAAGGACTTTCAGAACAGAAATAAAACCCCACACAACTCATATTCATGCTCTATTGATCCTCCTCCTTTGATATTCTGACCAACTTTTTGACCTCTTTCTATGCTGACCTTACTACTTAGTGACTATTTCAAAAATGAAAGAGCAAATTTGGATTTTTTCCTTATTTTAATCTAAGAAAGAAAATACAAATGTCATTTTAGGGCATTTGTAAAATGCAGAAATATATAAGATCGGTAAATAAAATTATAGATAAACTCATAATAGTTTTCTCTACCAGAGTATCTTTCAGCACTGTTAAAACTTTGGACAGAATAATACTTAGTGGTTAGACCATGTCTTGTGAATTCTAGAATGCTTTCAGCATCTCTGGCCTCTACTTAACTTAGTAGAGAGGCTGGAAGAATCTACCCATCATTCAGACATAAAAACAAGAAAAAGCTATCTCTAGACATTGTACAAAGTACCCTTGAAGGCAAAACTGGTCTCAGTTGAGAAATACTGACATTAAAAAGCAAAACTAGAATTTTACTATAAATGCAATATTATATTCTGGGTATATTTTTTTTGGGGGGGTGTCCATATATATCACTTTATTTTTTTGAAATTTATTTATATATAAATTTCACATCATTGTAATCCCAGGGATTTACCGCTCCCCACGCACCCTTCCTAACATTCCCCCCATTTCCTCCCTGCCCAAAGTTGTGTGCTCCAGTTTGGTGCTTAGCTTGTTTTGACTTTTCCTCATGGATTTTGTTTATTTTTTCCCTATATACCATATATTAGTGAAAC